>JAJTUV010002044.1:0-205250 GCA_021653895.1 Mastomys natalensis
ATGACTAAAAAAAGAGGGCCTAGCCCCAAGTTGGGACACATCCGCAATCCCAACACAAGAACTGGAGATCTACATGGACTATGTAGAAAACATCTTTCTCAAGACTGGCAGCAGACTGCTCTCGTAACTTAAAGCTTTGAGAGCCTCATAGCTTTTCACCCACTTCCTGATGCCATCTCTTCTCCTTGTCTACTTAGGACTGACTTCAGGAAAAGTGAATTAAATGCTGAGAGTTTAGAAAGGAGAGATGTGGTCCTCAAAGGAAGGAGGAGGTTTTAAAGAAGTGGAGGCCAGAGAATGAGTACAGAGCAGATAAGAACTCAGAGGTTGGGGTTGTACAAACAATCATGTCACTGAGTTGTGAATGCAAGTGAGAGCACAGGAGGCAGAACATGAAAGCTTTTATGCATCCAGGGACATTTTGAAAGAGTTTGAGGCAGTCTAACATTATGAAAATGCTAATGGAGGTGACCAAGAGAGCTTTGGAGGTGCCAGGAAAGCTAGGGAGATAACTAGAAGAGCTTGCTATAGAACTATGCAATCAAATGAGGAGAGAATGCAGTTCTGAGGTGGAGGCAGGAAAGGAAAGATGAGTGCTGAGCAAAGGGGGGAAAACGATATTTTGTACAGAACCAATTTGTCCCGTCTTCCCATTGTCTTTGGCAGTAGCATGGTGGTACTGTAGCCAGGAAAGGTGAATAGTTGCATGTCTCCCTGTTGGAATCTGTAAAGGGCAGGGAATAGAGGACAGTACAGAAGTCTAGAGTTATGAACCATGGAACCCAAGCTGGATAGGAAGAGAGTGAGGACCAGAAGATTCATAGATGCAAGTTAGTTAATGACCTCACCCATTCATTAAAACCAGTGCTTCTGAGCACAGTGTGAAAGAACTGACTTACATCCTGAGATGGTGACAAGAACCATCCATTCAATCTTTTTGTGACTCTAAAAATCCAGAGTAAGGATAGATGCTAAGTAAATGTCCACAAAAACATTCTTTGATTATTACTGTGGTATATAATAAAGTAGGATGTGATGTTGTAGGGAAAACCTAGTTTAAGAACTGAAGCCATAGCAAAATGTGAGTGTGAAACATGCGTGTGACTATTCAGAAGGCCGAAGCTCTTGTATGCAACAGGGATCAGAATATTATGAGTGAGGAATCCAGTGGAAGAGGATGCCACTGAAGTCTGGCCTCAACTTCTTAAAACCTCTTCCTTCCTTGAGGACCATCTCTGCCTCCCTAAACTCTAAGCATTTAATTCATTTTTCCTGGAGTCGGTCCTAAGTAGATGAGGGAAGAGATGAACATCAGGAGAGGGTGAAAAGCTATGAGGCTCTCAAAGCTTTAACTTACGAGAGCAGCCTGCTGCCATTTGCTGCCAACAGAGTTGAATAAACATGCATGTGATACCAATGACGTGTTATCAGTATCACATGGTCAAAATCTATTCCTGTGGACATAGAATGACAAGCCAAGAGGCATTATTGTCCTTGGTAAAGACTGGAGAAATACAGTGCCCAGGAACATACTGTTCACAAGCTCAGGAGCTCAGCTCAGTCATGGTAAGGACAGGCAGTCTATGAGGGAGGAGGGACCAAGGGAAGGCTCACATGTTATTGTGGAACTTCTTTGTATTATTTGAATCTGGTTACTTATGACCCACTCAACAAGAAAGGAGACTTGCGTAATGTCTACTGTATCTGCTTCTCCTCAGTGAATACTTATTGAATAAAATGAAGGAAAATGGGCTGCAATTTAGTGTGTCCTGGAATTTGGGAACAGTTCTTAGAACCTAAAATGGTTCTTAGCATAAGAATGGTGTCTGCCTAAAGTTTTCTTATATTTTGAATAAGTAATACTTTTTGCTACAAATTAGAACAGCTACTGGCCTTGGACAAGGACATCCATATCATTAGTCACTACCATTCTAAGTGTTGGCATTCACGTATACATTGTATGACTGACTGACTGAATGACTGACTAAATGACTGACTGACTGAATGAATGAGTCCAGGGCATGGGATAGAATTGAGGAAGAGGGTGCTGCTGAATGTGTGCTTTCTATAAAACAGGCCAGGATGATGTTAGAAATAGTTCTATATTTTAAATAACTTAGTAAACTAAACTACTGAGAGAGTGGTTTGAAGGAAACCACTTGCTCTACCTTTCTCCTTGTTTGAAAACTAAGAGAGAGAGAAAGAAAAGAAAGAAAGAAAGAGAGAGAGGAAGGAAGGAAGGAAGGAAGGAAGGAAGGAAGGAAGGAAGAACACCAAATAGAAACCAAATGAAAGATTAAAAGAGATTCTGCCTTACTTTGCATTTTAAAAATTTGACACTCCTATAGTACTATTACTATCCTATGTTTTGAGGAAAAAATAGTTATGAGGGCATAGCCTGTACCCTAATAGATTTCTCACACAAAATCACCATCTTGAATTTCCTTTTCCATTTCTCAGTTGTCCTATTTAGCTCACATACCTATCCCTGTCTCAAGAGTGCCTCTCACCTTTTGTTGATTTGAGAAAGGACTTTCCAGAAAGAACTGACGTCTGCCTGAGAGAGCACCCAATGCCTGCCTTTCCAGCTTCCTCCAGAGACTCTGTGAGAAGTCTTCCCACAGGCAGCTGTGAGGCCTTCAAGCTTTTTTTTTTTTTTTTTTTTTTTTTGAGTGGTTGACTTTCATGGCTATCTGTAGAAATGCCACTGCATAAGGGATAATTTCATGATCTTCATAAAGGTCTCGAGGCTGCAGAGACATGTGAATCGGAGCATGCCACGCATGCGTAGCGGATGACGGGCGTGATCTGAGCCTGGTTGCCGTGGTTCTCCCTTAGTTGGGCCCAGGAAGTGGATTTAGCCTCATGGGTGCCCTCACCTTGGCTCCGGCTTATTTCCTTGTGATGGTTGGTAGGGAGCGCCACTAGTTTGTTGTGCTCTTTTTGTGTGACAGATTCCTGCTGTGTTTGGACGTCTCTTTCAGACTTGCCTACAGTTGGCTCATCTGAATGGACAAAAGAGATGCCTATGTCAACTGAAGACAGAGGCCACTCTTTCCTTTCCAAGCAACTAAATATTCACTTATGTGCTAAGATAGCAAGTCACATCCAGAGCTTTAGAACTGATTGAGTATACAGCGCTGGGTAAGGGGAGCTTCCCTGTTCCGAGTTATACCGTGATGGCTGGAAACCGCCTTTTATTTCATGCTTGTCCACACAGAGGCTTCTTGTCCGTCAGGATATTTGAGCATTTGAGCAACAGGAATTGACAGACTAGCAAAAAAAAAAAAAAAGAGAGAAATTCTCCAGGAATGGTTTGTAATTGGCATTTATAAGTACCAAAATTTGGGCCCAGAAGAGAGGAAGTTCAGACTAAAGGAAAATTTAAAAATGAGTGACTGACATCCCCATAGGTAATAAAATTAGAGAGCCGGTGCCCCTGGGTATCTAACCTGCTTAAGGCAGGAGGCAGATTCTAATCATTTTAGTCGTTTTCCAGTATTGATCCTGATTTTTCATCTGCAGAGTAAGTCTTCTATAAATGTCTGTTCAACAGAAATTGTTCCAACTCTATCCAATAGCCAGTGATTCCAGAGCCAGGTAAGCTGAGATCCAGGTAGAATCCCTGGATTAATGCTTAGTTGGGACATCGCTAGACCCTGTGTGACTGACAGCGTGGATTTAAGCCACCGAACAATGATGTTAAAAACGAAAGAGGAAATGTATCCTAGTTGGCTTTCGCACCATATTTATTACCAGAAGACTTAATGGCTGCTCTGGAAAGCACATTGCATTGGACTGCTGAGGGAGCTAAGAAATTCAAGTATCGGGTAAGGTTTCAGACAGACTATTTAAAATAAATGCTGAATACCAATGTTCAGCTGGTATGGATCAGCAGCCCGTCAATCAATACTAGGAAAGTCACCATGGACTCCTGAAACAAGTAAAATACGTATCTTTAAGAATTCTAGTAAATAGATAATCCATTTAAACATAGCTTATAAAATAACTCACACGTGAGGCTCCGCCTCATAGAACTCAGCCATGCCTACCAAGAACACAAACGCCTGGAAAGACATCACAGTGGGGAACTTTTGGGAAGAAATCTGCATACTAAACAAAAGAAGGTTCATTGTGCATTATCTCTGCCAGCAAGATAAAGGAATGTGGAGACTAAATTACAGGGGAAGAAAGATAAGCAACTGTGTTGTGTTTCCCATTGGGAGGCCATTTTGGGTGGACAGGCCAAAATTCCAGGGTTTCCTTTATTGATAGGTTTCTAGTACCCTTGGCTAATTTCATTTGCTGCTTTCTCCCTTGATCCCTGAAGGCTCATGTTTATTAAAACTGATCTTTATTGAGTTTGATCACCAGTTCCTTGAACTAAGGCAGAAGATGTGGATTCAGTCAGGTAAGGACCCCCCTCCCTGCACTGCAGCTTTACCCCCAAATCTATCAGGCCTGGTTTTCTATTCCACATTTTCAAGCCTCCATGTTAAAGAAAATAATAATAGTGACAAAGTGGCTTGAGGGACCCATTATCCTCCTTGATTGATGAGCTGTCAGCTTCTGTCACTTGGGATCCTGTGGAGAAATTTGTAAACAATTGGAAGAGTTTACTGATCTCTGGCCAGTTGTGAAATTTGGCACCCAGTGTTTGTTTCCTCATGTGAAAGGATTAACTCTAGAATTGTGAGTCTCCATGTATGGATAAGGAAAATGTGTTCCCTTAACTCAGTGTGACCAACAGCTTCAATCCACATGCGGATACAAGAGAAGGCGAAGAAGGTTCCTGTCCAGCAAACTAACTGCTTTCCTAACCGTTGTGGCAGACATCTTTAGCCTCCTCTCTCTCTTCTCTCTCTCCCTCTCTCTCTCTCTCTCTCTCTCTCTCTCTCTCCTCCCTCCCCCATCTCCCCCCCATGGGCCTGAGCTGTTGCTTCATGTGTCCTTTTTGTTTTGCCTGAGGTGCTGAGATGCTTTTCTAGTAAACACAGGCTGTGTCTATTCCACTCCAGCTCAGTGCAGATGTGCAGCAAATGTGAGCTGACTCTGTTTCTTCTTCTAATGAAGGTCATGAGGAATTCAGACAAAAAGCAAGTTGTTGTTGCCAGTACAGCCACTCCTAAGTCTCAGACAACAGCTAAACCACCAGCTAATTACTCCCTGGGTCTCAGGCTTTCACTGGGGCCCTAAATACACAGAGCCAAAGTGAAGGCAGGACACCATTAACACTCCATAATGTGAGCAAACACTTAATGTGTTTGCTTTGCCCACCTGCTGACCACTTGCCTCCCCATTCTACCAGGCAGATAGATATATGGGATGCCCTGCCTGCAGTCTTGCAGAGTGAGTCTGTCTTTGGGCCTGGCCATCTGTGAATCTAATCTGAGTCTCTGGGAACTGGTAGAATGCATCTCCTCTTACTTCAGTTGCTTGTGGTCTTGCCTCTGGGGAAGGCAGGCCTATGTGTGGATGGCTGCCAGAGTCAGGGCTCTTTTTCCTTTGGGCTCCTAGAAAGGGGTCGCAGAGATCTCCACATGGCCAACCATGAGGAGGCAGAAGACAAGCCGGATCTTTTTGTGGCCGTGCCACATCTCATGGGCACCAGCCTAGCTGGGGAAGGCCAGAGGCAGAGAGAGAAGATGTTGTACAGGCTTGGGAGATTCTGGAAGAAACCTGAGACAGAACTTTACCCCACAAGGGATGTGGACAGCGATCATGTCTCATCCGGGATCCAGGCCCTCACTCAGTCAGCAGATGGGAGGAAAGTGGAGAGATCACCTCTTCAGGAGGAAGCCAAGAAATTCTGGCATCGCTTCATGTTCAGAAAGGGCCCAGCCTCCCAGGGGATCATCCTGCCCATCAAAAGCCATGAAGTACACTGGGAGACCTGCAGGACAGTGCCCTTCAACCAGGTATGCATTCTAGAGGGACAACAGCCAGAGTGTGCAAGAGAGGGAGGTCAGCTCGACAGCTAGGACAAATGACAAGATGGGAAGAGGCTGACGAGAGCCCACGCCTTCTCTAACGCCAGATTTGGTCCTTGGGTATTCATTGTGGGATACGGCAAAGTGTAAACATATTCCCTCACTTACTTTTCATGTCTCCACTGTTTCTTGGCACACTGGAAATGCTTCATGCTAATGTGGTGGCATGCTCAGTATCGTAGTCACCGGATTGAAGGTACAGAACGTTGTTCAATTTGTATATATTTGTTGGTTATTATCCACATAGAAAAGCAGGACTAGGTCCTCAGTCAGGAGACAGGGAATTTAGAGCAATTGCCAAAACTACCCTGTAGCTTCTCTCCATACTGTGAGGATATGTAGAAAAGCATGCAAATCAAACTGGAGGTGAGGTGGGCTCCATTGGACATCTCCCGGGATACCCCGACATGCATTTCTGATACTCAGCTTATTACTTTACAGGTTCATGAAACTAAATTGTTGCTAAAACTATTTGATGTTTAGAACGTTCCTGCAGAAACTCTATGTTGAGATTCTCACTATCATTTCTTGACATTGTGACAGCAAAACATAATTTAGAGTGGAATTTATGTTTCTCATAGGATTTTAAAAAATTATCTTAATATGAAATCAGGTCTTTCCTTACCCTGACTCTTAACTTGTGCTGGCTAATATATAGTGACCATGACTGTGATCACCTCTGCACTGTTAAGACAAGGGAACATTCTACTTCTGCTTTCTGGCAACGCCTACTTTCCAAATGCTAAATTAAAACAGAGAAAAAGCATCAAGAAGACACAGAACCAGAAGCAATGCGGGAGAGACTAAAATTTTACAGTCTAGTAACACTGCCCAATTAAGCAGGCAGTAGTCTAAGGCAATTGCCTGTGTAGCAATGACAAGTCAATCATCAAGTAATATCTGCTTTGCTGGACCATAGGCAATTAGAAAATTGCTCCTTAGACTCAGGCAATCAAGTTTCCTTTGAAATTCTAACTTTTAAATTCTATTGCTAATTAGATTAAAATTAAGGAGTTTGACTCATATTTTGAAAGACACATAAAACTGGGTGTGTGGGGTTCTGAGAAAGCGGCCACAGTGATGTAATGTAGGCATGTGCATTGCGATTCTGCTGCTTCGAGCTCTGAATGTTGTACAGCTCAAGAGAAGTAGGACAGAATGCAACTCATGCTGTCTGGGCTATTCGATGATTAACGGACCAGTGTTTATTGAGAAGCTGGTGTGCACAATGCACTCTGGGTAACAGAAAGACAAGCTATGGTGGTTAAAAAAGAAAGGTGCCATTATGGCTTCTTATTTCCATTTGGTTCTATCCAATTAGATGAAAATTCTTTAAAGTACGGTGTTTCTAGTAGGAGGTTTATCATGTTAACTTAAGGCTTTTTGGAGCTTACCTGATGAGTAACTCAATTAAAAAAAAAAAAAAAGCTTCATTGTGGTGGCTTTGTCCCTAAGGAACACCATCTCCTGGATCCCCTAGTGTAGAGTTTAGAGCACTTTATTCTAAGCCATCCTTCTGTGCCATGAGGGGTTGGAAACGCCTTGAGATGACCTAATCCATTTGCCTTTCAGACCATTGCCCATGAAGACTGTCAGAAAGTCATCGTCCACAACAACCTTTGCTTTGGGAAATGCGGTTCCATCCATTTTCCCGGAGAAGGGGCACATCCCCACAACTTCTGCTCCCACTGCTCGCCCACCAAATTCACCACCGTGCACTTGAGGCTGAACTGCACCAGTCCAACCCCCGTGGTCAAGATGGTGATGCAAGTAGAAGAATGCCAGTGTATGGTGAAGACAGAACTTGGAGAGGAGCGCCTCCTACTGGCTGGTTCCCAGGATTCCTTCATCCCTGGACTTCCAGCTTCAAAAACAAACCCATGATTACCTTAGAAAACAAAACAAAATCTTAACAGAAAAAGTGAGGATTGTTCAATCTGGAAATATGAAGTTATATAAACCTCAATGGAAAATCTCTCTCTCTCTCTCTCTCTCCACACACACACACACACACATATGTGTTAGACAGGTTCTTATGTATCCAGGCTGGCCTCAAACTTGGTATGTGGCTGGAGATGATTTTAAAGTCCTGATCCAATTCCTGAGTGTTGGGATTACATGCATTTGCCATAACCCATAGCTTCCAGAAGGATTTTTTTTGTTTTATTTTTGTTTTTTAATTGGATATTTTCTTTATTTACATTTCAATTGTTTTCCCCTTTTCAGGTCTCTCCTTCAGAACCCCCTATCCTGTGTCCCTCCTCCCCCTGCCTCTATGAGGGTGCTCCCCCAACCAACCAACCAACCAATGGTGTCTTCCTACTCTGGCATTCCCTTACACTGGGGCATGGAACACCCTCAGGCCCAAAGGCTGTTCCTCCCACTGACATCCAACAAGGCTATCCTCTGCCACATATGCTACTGGAGCCATGGGTCCCTCCAGGTATACTCTTTGGTTGGTGGGCCAGTACCCAGGAGCCCTGGGGGGGGGTGTCTGGCCAGTTGACACTGTTGCCCCTCAGCTCCTTCAGTCCTTTCTCCAACTCCTCCATCAGGGACCCTGCGCTCAGTTCAATGATTGGCTGTGAGTATCCACCTCTGTATCTGTCAGACTCTGGCAGAGCCTCTCAGGAGACAACCGTATCAGGCTCCCATCCCAGATGGATTTTTAAAATGATGTTTGTGTGCTTCCAAGTTGCCTTTGAGACTCAGGAAATATTTTGATTCTGTTGAATGGTTCCTTCCACAGATGTGGGAGCAGCTTGCTTGGTGGCCCATATTTTTTCCTTTCCTTTCTGTATTCTCCACATGAAGTTTTACTGATGGTTGTCTGACTTTGAAGAAGGAACAGCAAAGTTACTCTTAGCAGTTTACACCTGGAGGGGGCTCAGGCACTAGGAACCAAACCTTTTCCTGGAGTATGAGGAAAATACATAAATAGTATTAGAGCCACTTGTGAAAGTTACTAAGAAACTTCGTAAGTTTCCAAGTACATTGCAAGTCATTTTGAAGCAAAATGGTTTATAGACGAAATCTTCTACTCACATGACTTTGAATCTTATAGCAAGTTGGGGTTCTATGTTTGGGCTTCTTCCTATTGTATAAGAGTACGTGTGTCTTCCTATTGTACAAGAGTACGCGTGACAAATTCAAACTGGCAGATACTTCAATGGCAAGTTCTGAACATGATCTGAATGTTGTAATATATTAAATTGTAGAGTGGGAACAATTCTTGGAATGCTGTGCCACACAAATGTCCTGTATTGGTCTTTCAGAAGCATTTCTGAAATGACTTTATGGGCTTATGACACTGGCCATGGGGCTTCTGATTTCATAGGCAGCATCTGTTTAAGTCATTCAATCACCCTCTCTTAGCAACTGCCTCTTCCTGCTTGTATTTACTTATGTCCAAATACTGTACAGCATTGGCTTTTCCTCAGCCAGATTACTTTTTAATAGGAGTTTTTCAAATATTTATTTAGAAATTACTTGATTTGGATCCTTTTACTTTCAGCACATCTCCCCCCACACTTTCCTGAGTAAAGACTAATTACTGTTTATAAAGAAATTAATTTCATATTTTAATTCTATTCCTTTTAAATCACCATCTAACATGGTGCTCTGAAGAAGCAAATGCATTTACAGTTAGTGTGTATTATGCAACATATCAATGTAATAGAATATGAGCTACGGAGATACACATGTGACATATTCAACAGAATATATTATACCCTTTGGTGGTCAAAGACAACCTAATTGGCCAAATGTGGTCATAAGGATAAAATTGTTAAGCATTAATGATCTCCCAGCTGGTCAATATATTTTGGTGCCAAAAGCTATTGAGCATCTGTCTAGTGTGTGACTGCCTAACCCTGATTATGTAAACCCATCTCTGCCAATTGGGGTCCCCTTCTCCTCCTTACGTCTTCACAAATCCCTTTTATCTATACTTGCAAATAGGCTCTCAAGCCCAAGCTCCAAACAATCATTAGTTTTATTCAAACTTCTGGCTTGCTCTTCCTCGCACGTAAACTCCAGATGGGCTAGGTGATAGAAGGGTCGGAGCTTACATTCATAAAGTGATTTGTGTGAACCTCATAAAAATGCTCATTCATGAGTGTTTTTACTTGCAAGAAAAAGCAGTGTCTAGTGGCTCAGTGTATAAAACATAGGAGCACAGGAAACTAACTGATGAGAGGCTATACACAAATAGTGTATCCATCAGGCACCAGATGTGTCTTTTAAAAGGCCATCTCCTCTTCTCAAAAAACATGTGAAGCAGGTAATCACCTATTTTACCAGCGAAGAGAGTCAGCCTTGTAAGTTAAAGCAACTTGTCTAAGCTTGCATGGGCTGTATTTTCCTTTCTTTTAATAGGCTTGAGAACTTAATTTACTTACGGCTGTATTTAAATGCTTTTATAGAATAGTTCACGGTAAAAGACGACAAGACAGCACTCTTTCTGTGAGACTTTCCCTGGTCCACGTAGATTTGCTTTACTTGCATAGCTACGGGACCACATTAAACATGGAAGCTTTTCCCTTGTGGCATTGACTTATGTACTACACAGGATAACCTCAAAAAGCTATGATCAAGGCCCACCCCAGCTCTTCAGTGATACAAACATGAGTTGGGTCTCTTGACATTCCCAGCAGAGTTTCTATCTGTGTTAAAATAGTTGCCACCCCTTCTCTATCACTTTAGCTTTACGCCTCACTGGTCTTATAGATGTCTCACCTAGCCGTTCTGTCTGAGCATGTCCCTGGATCAGATGGCTATGACTTGATTGGTCCTCACTTCAAATGCCTTCCTAGATCTTGGTTTCATTTTCTTGTCATGAAAAATAAAATAAGGTTAGGGGCTGGGAAGATAGTTCAGTAAGTAAAGCGCTTGTTGAAAGCTTGAGTTCATGTCCTCAATGTCCCCAGTATCCATGTGAAAGCACACACCTGAAGCCCCACCCTACTCTGTCTCTCACTCTGTATCTGTCTGTGCTTGTGTGTCTGTGTGTCTGTATGTATATCTGTGTGTACATCTTTATGTGTTTCTGTGTATTCAGATTCCTAGAGCTGATGGGCCAGGCAGCCTAGAGAAACCCATGAGCTCCAGATTCCCTGAGAGATCTGTAGGAAAAATACTGAGGAAAACACCCAACACTGACCTTTGCCCTCCCTCTCCACATGTGCTCCTTCACATGAACATGTATTTTAACTTGGATAGCCTCTGGTATTTTGGCAGTCTCATACACACACTGCTCTGTAGCACATAGGACTGTTTCCATGAGGATGCTGTATTCAGCAGAGGCTCCCCAGGTTCACATATGCCCTGCACTAGCTTGAGTGCAAGTTAAACAGAATCTCAGCTCCTGGGGTAGGATGGGCAAGGAACTCAAAAATCAAACAACTGAGAAGGGAAAATGAGCTGACACTAAGCCTTAGGCAGAGCAGCATGCTAGAGGCAGATGGCTTTTGACTCACTGGTCTCTGGAAGCTGGGATGTGAAAGCGATGCCCTCTTAATGGTCATACGATGGTCTCCTTCAGTGGTCTACGGTGGTTCATTCTCTGCACAGCACCCTGCCTTGTTTCTCCAGTGCCTTTTAGAGATTTTTTTCCCCCTAAATGTTTCTGTATATTATAAACAGTGGACATTCAGTATTCCCTACAGAGAGTAACTGAGTGAACTTTAAGATTTTATCTTCCCAGTGTGCAGTTAATATTGGGCATTTGTTGACACGGGTCTATTTTGCTTTTTACACAACACATTTGTCACTGAATGGCTTTGCCTCTGTTTCACATTCTTCCAGGACTTGCACATTTGACAGGAACACACAGTTTCTGGATTAGCATCTTGTTTGAGACAAAGGAAGGAAAAGATAGTGTACTTATTCTTGAGGATTGTTCTAGAAGTAACACAAATGTCCCTTATCCCATGGTTAGGTCATGCGAGTCACCTGGCAATCCTGATTCCAATGGTGTTTGAGAATCTTAACATTATTGATATTATTGTTTTTAATAAAGGATTTTACCTAGCTCAGGCTGGCCCAGAACTCACTGAGTGGCTGAGAATGACCTACTGATCCTCCCCTTCTCCACCTCGCAAGTGCCATGGCCACAGGTGTTTGTCATCACAGCAAGTTTCTGGTGTTTGGAGTTATAATCCTCCACCAAAGTGAGGTCAATAATTTTCTTTTACCTATACACTGAATCAATAATTAAGGATGTCATTTAATCCCTGCATTTTTAGAGAATTTATTCTATTCAAGACACGACATTTAAAACCATAGGCTATTTAAAGGTAAACTGGACACAGTTCCTTCCACTTCAAGCCTTTCAATATGCGGCAAAGAAGATGTGTGCAACAGATGAGGCAAAGATGATTGCAGGCACAGGAAGAGCGTCTAATCACTGAGACTTTACTATGTGTCTGGATGCCTTAAATCCTTATAAGAGAAAACATTTCCTGGTTATATGAGCATGTGTTACGTGTGTGTTGTTGAGAACAGAATCTATAGCCTCATGCATAGCAGGACAGTTTTCTACCCAACAACTTTTTTTTTAAACAAGGAATTAAAAACTTTATTTATCCATCTGGCTGGGGAGGATGCTCAGAGGTGAACAGCATTGGGTACTCTTCCGGAGGATCAGGGTTTGATTCCCAGCACTTGTGTGGTGGCTCACAGTCATTTGTAACTCCAGTCCCAAGAGCTCCAGTGTCTTCCTCTGGCATCTGAAGACAAATGGTATACAGAGATGCACACAAACAATAGGCCCATCTACATAAACCCGCATAAAGAATATGAATAGACACAGGTTTATCTGGACATAGTCCCAGTCCTTTAAAGTCTACAGCACAGGAACAAGTAAATACATGCTGTTGCTTCCCATTCATTCTCTTATAAAGTGTGCTGTGCTGATCCCTGCAATCTCGCCCCCAAGCTCAAGCACTGCCTTCCCAGGGAACCGTCCACAAGCCCAGTCAAGCTTGGGTTCAGCTGACATAACTTACACTACTGCGTTTCTTTACTTCATGCCTCATCTCAGATCACAATTATACTTTCGTTTGCAGTAGTAAACAGATTCTCAGCTTCATGAGAAAAGAGATTATAGATAGGTACTTTCTCATTGTAGTCAGTGTCTGGGAGAGTCTAGCACAGGGTAAGTAGGAGCTTCATAAATGGGTTTGTAGATACAAAAGGTGCAATATTAATATATGTTACATGCTGAACATATATAATATATCCAGAACAGTGCCAAGTGTTCTCTCTCTCTCTCTCTCTCTCTTATTCATATATAAAATATATAAAGCAAGATATACTCATATATCTTCATTGCATCTGCATGAAAATGTATGGAGCAGAGAATTCAAGCTTTCATAGACGGTGTTGCTCAAACTCCCATGATAGTAACCTTGCTAAAACGTCACTGCTAGGGAGTGGTAGAAGGTGAATGGCTGACTCTTAAACTCGAGTTCCTTCCTATACCACAATGTTCCAAGATTAAAAATATATATATATATATATGTGGGTAAATATATAAATTTTACACATACATGGATTTATATGTACATAGGCATATAGGTACCTATAGCACACAAACTTAATTAAGCCTGTAGCTCCTTTAATGGTCTATCCCTTCTTTAGGTCCCAAATCCCCAATGTAGTAGTAACAGTAAAGTGCTCTCAATTCCAGTACCAGAAAACCCAGCTTAGAAGGTAATAAACTATACAGGACTTCTTTCACTGTAATGGAACCTGACCAGCCAGCATCGCCACACTCCCCTGGGGAGATGGGCTCCTTCCTCTTTGCCTGTCACTGCCAACTCCCACAAGCCTTTGCACTGACATCAGGGTGGTTGCTGCACCATCCACATGCGAGGATCTATATGAGAAAAGAAAAAGAGGAAGTCCAGGGATGTCACAACACACAAGAGTGTGGGGGTTGAGGCCCAGTTCTAGAAATAGTTCTCTTCTACTTTGTTCCCCTTGTAAAGAGCCAAGTACAAGCAGGAATGGCCAAGATAATTGGGTAAAAAAATGAGGAATAAGGAAAATGTGGCTCTTGGGCAACCTAAAACTGTGCCACCCAAAGTCATTCCACTTGATATCTGGTTGTCATTAATTTCTATCTAGTTTATAAACCACTTAAAAAAGTCTGTGTATTATATATCTTTGTTGTACTTCTGCCTCTGGTATATTATATGTATATACAAATACACAATATATGATTTTAATGCTTTAAAGAAATATGTGAACTGCTCTTGGAAAGACAGCTACATGTTTGAGGCTTATGACACATGGATTTAGTAAGCAACATGGGTTTTTTTAATAGAATACAGTAAAAGGTGTGCATGAACCACAGAAATGCACACAAATATTGGAAGGTTTCAGGGCAGAGAGTTTTGCATTTTCATGAGCCAGAGATTGTACCGTAGGATAATAAATTGGAATAGAGAGGAAGAACAGAAACCTGAGGTGCTGGAAGAAACTTTACAATGCACTGCCCAGGCCTCTTCCTCCTGGAGGGGAGAGGAGAGCTGGACGTGCAGCCAATGATTTCAGTTTGACTGTTTACCCAGAGATCTGCTCTGTGAAGTTTGCAGTGGTGACACAGTGAGTAACCTCGCTGAGTGAAGAACACTCTCCTGTAATGCTAGTTTCCTAAAGACAGGCCTCCTGTCTCCTCCACCCACGATTCCAGCTCAGATTTTCATTTTATTGCTTCCCTTCTTCCTCTTCTCACTTATCCTCCTCCTTCTCTGAAAAAAAGGAAAGAAAAGAAATGAAAAGAAAAAAAAAAACAACTACAAACAAAAACAAAACAAAAAAACAATCATGAGTGACCCACCTGGGTGAGGTTTGGATAAATACTTTCCAAAGAAATTATTACAGCTTCCTCTTGTCTACCAAGTAAGAGAAACACACACCTCTCTCATGACCAATTCCCGAGAACAAGAATTTCAGTAGGCAATGACGTCAATGAAGGAGCCTGGATTCCTGTTCAGCAAAGGAAGTGAGTACTTACCTCAGGCAAAGGGTGCTCTTCTTGAGAAGCCTCCACCTAGTTAGTGTCTTACAACACAGTCAGCAGCTTTGCTGGGACTCTGAGCAGCAGTGTAGAACATTACAGGGACTCTCAAATAAGCAAAAGTAGACTGCATGCCTTGTTCCCCTGTTTGTCCTTACTTAAAGGTGATGGCAAACTGTAATGAAAATTGTAAAACAGACAGGCTTTTCTTTGGTGTCATAATAGTTTGCTTTTCCCCATTGATCCCTTGCTCAATTTTCCAAATATTCAGTTATCTACATTCCCTAAAGCTCCCAATTAAAGCCTGTTAATATATCTAGCCCACGGATGTATCAATTCAAAAGAGATACATTTGGAATCTAGGTATTGGGCTGTCTCCTGGGGCACCTTTAATAGCCATTTCAGGCTCCCTTGTTCAAGAAGACAGAATGTGCCTTTTTTTTTTTTTGAGGCATTTGAGTTTTATTCCATAACCACCTGCTTTTTAACCCTGTCTCTATACTAGAATTCTAGTATACGTATGGTTTTCAAATACAGAAACTCTCGCTTGAAGGCCGGGAGGTGAGACCTGGGGCTAGTTAATCCATGAATTTTAAGCTGAACAGGTGATTTTACAAGATAATGGGAGATACAGGGTGACTGAAAAATCTCTGATTGCACCTAGCAAATTCCTGGGTTCAAACCCAGCACTGGAAAACAAGCAACAACCAACACAACAGCCCTTCCCCCACTCCCCTCCAAGGAACTATGGACTTTGCAGCACAGGAATTCTGATCACTTGCTTAGCCTCTGAGAAAGAGCAGTGCTGTGGTTTTCTACTTGGACTCTACAGATTTCTTCATGGTTGGGGTGTGGAAGCTAAGGCGCCATACTTCTCCCTTCTGATTTACTCCATTGCTTTTGCTGTAGTTGTTGCTGCTGCTGAGGGGCTGGCTCCAGGATCTCACATTCGTGTAGCCAGAGTTTTATTGGGTGGATTTTGTTTTCATTTTGTCTTGTCCAGAGAAACTTGGGTCTTTAAGATGATTTACTTTCCTCAAATATCACTTAAAAAAATAAAATAAACAAACCACGTTTTAAATTACATTTACTTTTTTTTTTAAATCAAGTTCAAGTTTGTGATTAATAACTTTCAATTATTATGGCTAAAACTTGCTTCAGATAATCAGCAGCAGTGTCTATTTCTGGGAGTCTGATTCAGTGGATTTGAGGGATTCTCAGGAATCTGAATTTTCTATACAAATATTTTAATATGCAAATAGTTGAAAAATTAAAAGTGACAGGAATAGTTTCAAACTCTCCACCTTAGTTCAAAAGCTTTGACAATCCACCACATCTTTCTTGTCTCTCATTTTATATGGATATGTGATTTACATTTGATACATATTTGTATTTTGTTGGATAATGTGAAAAGTATACGCCAGGGTCTGGAGAGAGAGCTCATCGGGATGGATCTCTTTCAGCTCATCTAGATAACCACTCATGCTATCCTGCAGATCCTAACCACATGCAACCCAGCCCTATGTCCTCTTCTGACCGCATCATGCATGTACATGCACACATGTGCACACGCACACACAAATGCAAGAATAAAAATAAATCTTTTTTTTTTAAAAAGAAGGTGAATTTCAAGTATTCTGACACTTCCCTTTTAGCACATTGTATGCACTTTCTAAGAATGATGGATATTATCATATGCAAATACAATAATGTCACTATTCCTAAGAATATTAACATTTCCAAGCTATCAGCCAGTTATTTGCATTTTGAAAGACACCCTCTGCAACCTAGTGCTTTCTTTCTAGCACGGCACTGTGGGTCCCCGGTTCTGGAGGGTGTCCCACGATGATCTCCCGGCTGAGGACAGAGTGAGAGCAGGAGGGTCCTCTACCCACGTCTCCGCTGTCTGTTGGTCTTCAGCCCAGCCTGGTGTGAGAGGTCTGGGCCAAAAGGGTGCGGGTGCAAGCAGGGAGGAGAGATTGCCTGCCTCCACTGCTGCCTCTGCTCGAGTCTCCGCTGTCACAGCTCGGTCACTCCCAGGTGCTGCACCTGTCTCTCCACGCTGAGCCGACCGGGCTGGGCCGATAGAAGCCGGCTAGCAGGCAAGGAAGCCGCTTGGTGCCCCAGGAAGGTTCCGGGAGAGCGGATCTCTCCCCAAGTGTTACAACTCTTGAGACAAAAACTCCCGACACCAAGATGATTCTCGAACACACCCCTTTACTTCTCCCGAATAGAGCCTTTATATACAGTTTCAGGGTGGGTTAGGGTCTGACAGCAGATAACGCTTATTGGCTTGGTCGGAGAGCTTAGAGATACCTCATCTACATGTGGGAGGGCCTGAGGCACTGTTCCTCGTAACTGATAGACTTTCCTTTGGGAGAGGCTGTGGAGTCCGAAGCTGAATATAAGACACCAGGGCCTCTGTCAGCGCCGAACACCTGCCTCCTGTAAGGTCCGGTTTCAAGGCTAGCTAACCAGGCACCCAGCTGCTTCCCACAGCCCACCGCCCCACACGGCACCATGGTAGAGCAGTGGAGATCTTTGGAGAATTAAACAAGAATCAGTGAGGTCTTGTCTATTCTGGGTAGACATCAGGAGCAGGTCAGACAAATGTCTCAACTTGCCAAAATGAGCATTGCACCACACGCACAGGCAACCTACGCCAAGCTTGGCTGGTCAGCCAGTTCTCAGAGGCATTTCCACTCACCCCTCTCAACAGGAAGAGAGGGGAAAGGCTTTTCCTTGTCCCAAGAAACATCAAAGCAGATCCACCTGCCCTCATTTTTACAAGCGAGTATACCACAGGCATCTGCATCATTAGTCAGGCATGCTGGTTTAAGGGAAGAGGCTGGCCAAAATGTTGCTACCGGTCATGTGGTTCCTGGTGTGATTAAAGAGTTAAATTGTAGTCTGTTGGGTGCTTTGGGTCAGCTGTAAGAAGGGAAGATTATGGGAGCCATAGTGTGGTGTCCTCATGCTGAAATTGTCTTGACAGAACAGCCTCAGCTGCTACTGCACATGCTATAATTTTAATACATTTTTAATAGTTATAGAGCACCTACACAAGGCTTCGTAATGACAGCCTGGTAGCTCCTGCAGCAATTAATGAATGACAGACATCCAGGAACGAGTCTGAGAATGCAGGCTTTCACAAATCAGGCCTGAGAAGGTCCCTGGGTTCAGGACTGTCTAAACCTGAAGTCATGTTCTATGTTTGCCTATGTGTCTGTCTGTACAGCTACACCCCAGAACTCTTCTAAGCAGCAAACGTCAGAGAGATGAAGGAGTGAACTAGTACTTGCTAGGAAAACACTAACTAAAAAGACTTTTGTAATTCTGTTATAGTTTAAAACTCTCCATTTGCCAGAGAGTACAACAAGACAAGACTGCTAGAAGTACAGTGTGTGCTGATATGTGTGCATCTGTGAGCTTTGTGGATGGCGCTATCCAGAGCAGCACAGGCCACTAATAAGCCTAAGAAACAGCTTCAGGGCAGCGGCTAGTCTTTCACTGTTTCTACTGAATTCCTAGATACCTTTTGCTGCAGGCTTTTCTCCACATACTTCTATCCTATGCATTTTTAGCGAATTTTCTCAAGCATATTTGCTATTCACTCATGTCAAGTGCTCTGTGTGTGCGTGTGTGTGTTGTGTGTGTTGAGTTCATGCATGTTACATGTGTCTGTTTATGTATGTGTGTTGTGTGTGTGGATTGAGCTTATGTGTGTTTCAACCATCAAAGTATGAGCCTTCCTTCTTGGCACTGTGGAGTGTCAAAAGGGGACATGCCAGTGATTATAATTTTCAGCTATTAAGGTGGGTATCATGAACTCAAAGATGTCTGTTGAACTTATATTGATTTAAATCTCTTAAAATTTATTTCTTCAGTGTTTGCTTGTTAAAAAGTCCAGAGCTGCCTTTCTATATACATCACAATTGTGGTTTTTGCCCTTAAAACAGGGTCAGGGCTCTTTACCACTAGTCTATCTGGGACAATTCCACCAGCAGTGAATAAAGATTCCATTCAACTCATTTCAGGTCTCTTGGGACTTTTTCTCTTCAAGTACCCCATAACCAAAGGAAGATGTCTAATGTAGACTGTGGGTCTAAATGAATAGATTTGCAGACTTCTCCAGGATGAGTATGGAGTGAGCAGCTGAGATACCAGGGGAAGCCATGGTTCAGGGTCATGTTAGTGCTGTTTAGACATATATTGGAAGGAAAGGCAGAAGGAAGATCTGAGACATGGGACAGGGATGAGGCTCAGAGGCCAGATTATAAAATCATTACATACTGTGGTAGAAGGTCTCATTTCATGGTAAAGACGAAGCAAGGAATAATGGAAACAGATTTGCCTTTATGGAAGAGTCTGTGAAGAGCAATGTGGAGAATGACTGGGTAGAGAGGTACATCTAGAAGTCAGAAGGGTACCACTGTAGTTTAGAACAAAAACTAATGACTATGAACTTGGGTGCTACCACAGGGATTAAGAAGGATCAAATGGATTCAAGATATATTATAGAAATATATAAATAAAGGTTTGGTAACTGGGTATGGATGGATCAGGAAAGGCAATCTGAGATTTCAGTCTTGGACAAACTTTCTGGAGTTTGGTATTGGGTGCCATTTTCCTGGAGGAAGGAAGATATCCTAAAGAGACAGCTATATCTCTTTTGCTTATCATTCAATTTTTGAGATGATAGACCCTAAAGAAATTGGAATTTTCTTACAGGCCTTATGACCAGAGGAAGGAGGTGGAGCCAGGTGGCAGCCAGAGGAGAAACTGGCTCTCTAGGGCAAGATTTCACAGGGTTCTGACAACTTGCCAGACCACCTTGCAGGAGAGACTGAAAGATATAATGATGGGTTGGTCAGTGATGGGGAAGACCACGCCTTAATGAGGACTCTTAGTTTACGCATACCACGTACTCTCCCTTTAAAGTTAACCCTTGTATCAGGACCCGAGATGGATTCTGAGTCACTGGGCCTCTTTGTTCCTTTTTGCAATGTGGTCACATTGATTAAGTCTCCCTTCCCTGCTTTCCATCATTACTTGTTTCTTTAATTTTGGCTTTAACTTTAATTTTGACCCATTGAGGTCAGGGGGCTGAATCTAACTTTGCTAGGGTGGCCAGGGATGATGCTTTCGCCTTAACAACTTTGATAACATGGGAAGAACAGGTTTAAGGTGGTGGTAAAATATTAATGTTTGAAAATGTTGAGCTTGAGGAGTGTGAGGAACATTCTTTTAGGACCTAAAAATCTAGGATCTTCTTCTTGTTCCAGAGTAAGGCTCTTGATTTGAAAAATTCCAATGAGGTAGAAATTTGAGGACAACAAAAACAAGTGGGACTTTGAATGTTCTTATTCTTCATCCAAGAACGTTAAAATGGCAGGAACTTGTTACCACACTGTCTCCTTGAAATGAAATTATTAACATAATTGCATCCCTTCTTCACCAGATACATCAATTCATTCTAAGTCCCAAGCAATTTAGGATGATTTATGTTCCTTTTACAGGAGAGGAAACTGAGGCACTGGGTAATTAAGCAATATCTACGTAGTAGTGCCAGAGTTGGGGCAAAGTCAGAGATCCCTTCCTTCTTCATTAAATTCTCTTTGAAATTAAGAGTTTCCAATCATCTATAAGGCAAGGGTCCATAGATACTGATGTGCTGGGCCAGATAGACCCTGCACCCATTATTCAAATTATAATCGTGTTGGTATCCAGTTGGCTGCTTTACAGTGCAATGCTAGAGCTGAATAGTTGCGACAAAAACTAATAGGCTCAAGATTCAAAACTATTTCTATCTCTTTATAGAATGTTTTGCTGAGCCCGTCCTGAGGGTTCTAGTCACTCAAATTGACATTTTACCTTCTGTATATGTGGTGGTAGAGAAGGACAGACATACGGCCTTTGGCCTTACAGCTGAACCTCTGTCAACAAACCACATTGGAAACTGATCTACTCCTCTTCCCTTGCTCCTCTTCATCTAAGTCATTTACTGTTTAAGTTTCCTGCTACAGAAATGGGCAAAGGTTAAAACATCCACAAACACCTTTGCCTTACTTACCAGAAGCAAAATGCGACAAGTGTCTTTACCTGAGCTATCAATGGAGATAAACATATTTAAAAGGAAAAGAAATTTAAAATAGAGCATTCTAAGTCAAGAGGCTATTGAGTAATTTTGTTTTTGTTTTGAGTTCTATTTAATTTGTTATCAAATCAAATGGTTTTGTAGCTTGGTGAGTGCAAAGCCCAAACCAATATTACCAAGAGATTTAACCTAGTAAGTTCATATATATTAATGTGGGAAAGCACTCTGAGTCTAGGCACTTCCCTGAGCATGCACAGTTCAAAGCCATCAAGCACGTGTTCAAAGGCTAAGATCGTGGGCAAGAATATGTCTGTGTGACGCTTGCGGGTCTCCTTTTCTCATTGGGATATCCAGGCACTGTTGTGTACCAGCCAGGACTGGAAGGAATGAAGGTTAGTTGGGTGGACAGTTAGTATCTCGGCATGAGGTTGGAAAAAATAGCCTTCTCTAAAGACAATTTTCAGTGAAACGATTCTTTTTCTTGGGGGTAGAGGGGGAACATAATGGCTATATAAACCTTGGAGAGTGGGTAGAGGGTTTCGGGATGAGTGTGCATTACTGGCTGGGGCCCAAGGGATAAGGAATTCTTCATTTGTACGAAGAGAAATTCCCGGTGCTTGCTGAACATGTCTTTATAAGGAGAGAGGCAGTTTAACCTGTAACCTGACCACCAGGCCATGTGACTACCTCAAGATGTCAGAGGTGGTGGCATGCACGTCTAGAGCAGAGAGGAAACAATCCTATTCCTGTGGGTCTCAAGGGGAGATCTTGGGGTTTGGATACATCTCCGCCTCATTCTTGCTCCTGAACGTCTCCTCCGGTCGCCTGGCTTTCTAGCCTCACATCGAGGCATGGTTAGTTGGCATCATAAAGATGACGTAAACATAAAGACAGGAAGACATACAGGGATGCTTCTGAGCATGCTCTGTTTTCTTCTAAAAAGTTTTCAACAAAACAGAAGAAATAGACACGTTAAAGTTACCTGTTCCAAGAACCATTAAATTTTAGTCCTTTCTATCAAACACTGTAAAAGTCTGTGTATGGCAAGAAAGCCAAATCTCTTTTATCTCCCTCACCCTTTAAGATTTTCCTACAAGTCTGTTTATCCAACCCACCTTGTAAAACCTTTATGTGAAAGTTTTAATCTCTCCTTTCCAGTGACAACACTTTTATTTATGCAAAGGCCTTGCTACATTCTGGGAACCTAAGTGTCTAAAGTGGCTTCCCCGCTGTCTGCTTTATTTCAGTTCCTTCAAGCTAGCCAGTTGTGAAAGACTGAGATTCTACTCCAGTCAATGGGGAAAAGACATAATCGTCACATCACTGGCGTTAGAATTAAAGCCAAGAGCACTTCCTGTCCTGCCAAGCTCACTCTTCTGCTTTTGTGAGAACGCCATTTTTGATCAAGAGTAAAGTTTAGTCTTACAGAAACCCTTCAGTTGGACTGGTGGTCTGTCTCTTTGGGGCTTGTAACTTGTTTTTCACACTTCTTCACTTAGCCACGAATAGGCTAACAGGAAGAGGAAATGAGGTAGGGAGGCTTGGCCTGCCTTGGTAAGAACATTGGTGCCTTCCCTTGGCTTTCATAGCTGCTCCCTGAAACTGCAGATAACAGAGCTGGATATTGACTTGTAAATAATTGTAGCACAGGGAATTATATAATCATTTCTTCCTGATCTTTAATTTACTTTAGCTGGTTCCCAAGATTAAGCCTTCTTCTCTCTGCTTTTACTACATTCTCTTTCCGGGAGACCCAATCTACTCGTTGTTTCCATCATCCTTGTTGATAGAGCTCCCAGAACGCACATAACAGCCTTTAGCCAACCAATCCTAGAGCATCACCTATCTAGTGCTGTGACACTTCTCTATTTCCGTAACATAAAATCTCATTCAAATTTTCATCTTTGATGGTTGTCACCATCAAAATTGTCCTTTAAAGATTTTAATTTATTTACTTATTTGAGGATGACCCCCCATTACCTGGTGCGTGGTAAACAAGTGCTCCACTACTGTGCAGTGTCTTGTATCCTTCTCTGCTTTTATATACTCTTTGCATTTTTACCACAGCAGGGATGTTTATCATCTTTCTAGGCTTATTTGGGACTCTGCTAATCATATTTACTCAGATATCATTACTGAAACTATATATAAGTAGGCTGTATTAATAAAGCATTTTCTAGTAACATATGGTAGCACATAACTAATCCCAACACTTGGATGGTAGAAAGAGGAGGATCAAGAGTTTGAGGCCAACCTGGGCTACATGGTGAAAACTTATTTACAACAAACCAAGGGCTATGATGTAACTCAGAGCCAGTGCTCTTTCTTAACATGCACAAAGTCCTGTGTTCAATCACCAGTACCCACCCAGACAAGGTGATTTTCTCTTTGCCTCTACTTTGATTCACATTTCTTCAAATGATGAGAGAAGCACAGTGACCTGCTCAAAGCATTGGGTTTTCCAACCTTGGAAGAGTCTCATTGTGAACTGCTGAGCCTCATTACTGGGAATAACTGCTACTTTATTGTGCTGTTGACCCACAAAGGAGACTGTGAACATGAAGACCATTGACTTTGAATTGTAACAATAGGAAGATTTCTCATTAAACGGTCTGTTAGGACCTAATCAGCCAATGAGGAATAGAAAGTGTCTCGTAGCCTGACACAATCAGATTTACTGTCTCCCAGGGAGGGGAGACACTCCTAGGCCAGAGGGATGAGGGTCACAGGTTTGTAAATTCTACTCAGGAATTTGTAGTGGAGTCTGAGGGATTTGGGATTGATTGGCATTTGGAGGTAGGATTAAGAGGAGGGAATTAACTAAATATCAAGTGGTGACCTAGGTAAAGATGGTTGTGCAATTGAGTATCAGAAATAGAGAATGAAAATCGCCAGGTTTCACTGATAAGAAGTCAGTTACCATCAGAGGTGCTCATTATGGCATTGTTTAACTGCCGTGTGACCTTGGCAGCAATGGTGCTGACTTCTACTCTTTGCAGCCTGTGTTGTCTGTCTGTCTGTCTTCTCAGCACTGTGAGTTCTTTACTTTTTATTTTAGTTCAATTTAATTTTTATTGTTTTAATCTCAAACAGGTTTTCACTTGTTTAGTGTCCTGGATTTAAAATTCATATGAATACCTACCAGAATTTATTTCCCTACTGACATTTATCAAAATGTTAACAATCTCAAGTTAATCTTTATTTAACTTGGTCAAAACATCCAGAGCAAGCAAGAAACAAATACCAGTTTTGATTTAGAATTTTTAAATCTTTCCAAACATGCTTCCTTTCTGCTTTTGGACAATGGTGCCCCCAATAATAGACTTTTCCAGCTTAGAGCAGGTAATCACTGCTGTCTAAAAGCTAATGGCTCTTCTTTAGACATAACTTTGGTTTTGTGGCTCATCACAGCTTGACTTTGTTTCATTCCACTCTCTTCTCTGCCTTTCCACCTAATACATACTCAACCCACACAGGACCCCTATGTTTCGGTATCTTCATGTATTTACCAGTCACACTTTCCTCCTCTGGAAACTTGAACCGCAAGTCCTGCTCTTCTGCTTCTGTACGGGCCAACTGTGATCCACCCTACTGAGACTACTAGCTTCTCGGTAACAATACCACTTAGCTTCTGTCTGTCTGTTCAGCATTGCTCTCACTTTGTCTTCTAAGAACACAGTGGTTCTTCAGAGTTCCTCTTGCTATTTGAAATTAAAAAGCTTACTTTACCTATTTTTAACGTAGGGCAAATTTTTAACCTGATGTTCATAATTTCCTTGTGATCCTCTTAAAATGTGGGAAGATGGGACAGTGTGTAGAACTTTACACACACACACACAAAATAAGTGTACACACTCGTATGTCTGTCTGTCTGTATGTATGTATGTATGTATGTGTGTATGTGTGTATTTTTTCTGAGGAATGGACCTACAACTTACATCTCATGTTCAAAGAGATGTGCTTCCCCCCAGAAGGCGAAGGACAACTATTCTGGAATGGGCACTCTGCCACTCAAACAGATGGAGGTGATGCCTAGAGCAACCAAGAAATCATGAATGCGCATCAAATGTGGGTGCTTAGGGCATGGGACCCAGCTGGGCAGGTGGAGAACACCATCCACCCAGAGCTGCCAAGGGCTATTAGCCAGTGCTGATTAAGCTCTGGACTGCACTGACTTTTGGAAATTGCGGTAAAATCCAGTCCTCCCTAGTATTGGCACAGGAGCACAGCGGTTGGCTGGGTTTATCTACACAAGTGCTCTGCCTGTGCCTTTGTCAGACACTGTGTTGGCAGTGGCAGCACCGTTACTTGTCCCTGTCAATTTTTTCTCTTTAATTCCCACATACAATCAGTTTGATTAGTAATCATGCTTCACCATCACAGGTCCATGAAGTAGAGTGGGAATCAGGAGGGAAACATCATGTGTGACTTATTTCCATG
This sequence comes from Mastomys natalensis, assembly GCA_021653895.1. Taxonomy (NCBI): domain Eukaryota; kingdom Metazoa; phylum Chordata; class Mammalia; order Rodentia; family Muridae; genus Mastomys; species Mastomys natalensis. The sequence goes on from JAJTUV010002044.1 coordinate 25,553, forward strand.
CTTAAATTAAGTAGAAAGGCTCTCGGGCCAGGGATGCTGTTCATTGGTCAAGTTCCTGCCTAGTGTTTTCGAGGTTTGATCTCCACCATGACAGACACAAAACAATACAAAATAACAGCGGTAACAATCAAAAACTCTTCCAGCAAGCATCTACTACTGATACCAGATTTCTCCTGTGTACTCACTGGGACACGTGTCTGTCTATACAGTTAGTGTTTAGCATGAGTCTCAGACTGAGGAGACAAACCTCATGGGAGAGTTGGGACTTTGTCTATGTCCTTTAACTTCCTATGCTAAAACAGTTCAGGGTAGGGGGGCATATTTTTCTGGTTACTGCCCTCCCTCCAGGCTTTTCCTAGAAAGTTTTCTGTGGAATTGGTTTGACCTATTAAAAAAAGGCTTAATTTATGAAAACAGGCATAAACATGTATACTTCCAATGTTTGTGTGCACTCAGATGCTGTTTAAGTAATTTTTTTTGGCACTTGTTGTGACCATTTGATACAAATTATTCCCCTTCATAGAGATGTTTGAAGAGACATCAAAACAATATGTAACCCAGGTCACTTGGTTTGAAGGACAGTAAGTGTTTTTCTTCAAAGTTACTCTTTACCTGTATTATTTTGGCTTATTCAAAGAAACCAAGTAACAAAAATATCACTACAGCAAATGTATAATGATAATGATCACTTGGAAGATTGTTAGAACACAGGTTTGTGGGCTTCTCCTCCAAAATTGCTAGTATTGTGGATTGGGGTATGGCTAAAAATATGACTTTTCACAGGTTTCCAGGTGACACAGATGCTATGTACCTGGAGATCACACCATGAAAACAAATTAATCTATGACTTAAAGAGGTCATGAAGTATTTGCAGTCAGGAAAGAACATATTTTCCAAATCCCTAGCAGTTCATGATAACATGAGGGTTCAAACAAGTTCCATGAATGCTCTACAAGTTCAGTGATGACACAGAACTCTGCGTTGGCAGGGTTCCCAATGACCCCCCTCAAATCATGTCCAAAAGGTAGACACAGAGCTACACTCCTATCCCTCCACTAGAGAGTCTGAGACAGGAGGATGGCCTTGAGTTTGAGATGCAACCTAACACTGTCATTCTAGGACCTCCACGGAGGAAAAGTTAGATCTTGAAATACATTCAGAGAAGAACTTAAGAGCAAAAAGAGTTTATTAAGTAGCAATGAGGGACACCACAAACTTCAGATTTAAGTCCAAGGGTAAGACTGTGGGACAGAGGACACACACACACACACACACACACACGCACACTCACACACACACACAATCATGTCTCAGATGTGTACTATTGTCCTTTCCTCAAGGACATATATATGTGTATATGTACATATGTATGTGTGTGTACACATATAATTCTGCAGCTTTCTAAGTTAACTTATTCAAAAGATGTAATTTACAAAGTTTAAAGATTAAGCAAAGTTTAAAAGCTAAGAACAGTTTAAAAATAAAGTCATGATTTACTTATTTCTTTTATCTTAAAGAATGCCCCTTTTGTAAATAAGGCTGTAAGGTGGTTTTATGAGGTTTATTGTTAGATTTAGAGTTGAGAGAGTACTGCTAATAGGGTTAAAGTCAAGGCCACAGTCACCCTGGCCCTAAATAGCTGCCACAGTGACTTTCACATGGTTGTTTGAGATGTATGAGGAAAAATGAGCATTATCGATGGAGGCAACCTTGGCTTTAAGTGATTGTGTTGAAGTTTCTTGACATCGCCAAGAGGAAGGCTAGATCTCAGGGTGAGATGTCTCAGGGTGAGATGTTTTCTCTGTCTTCCTATCCCGCCCCTACGGAGGGGAGGTAGAAGATTTTTTAAGGGGAATGAAATTAAGGGGATTTGACAGGAAATGGAGCAAGCTAGTTGAAGTTAACTTTAGAGTTAGTACAGCTGTCATCCCAGGACCTGAGTAACAGGTACCACCAGGGATAATTTGTTCTGGAAGGCTTTCTTTCAGTATCATTTAACAAAAAGTACAGACTTCCTACAGCAGGGAATTTCTCTCTCATCCACACATTATCTCCTTCTGGGACATGTGGACATAACCTGCTATTCCATAGTCTGTGAACAGTGTAAGCTTCCCACAGCACTTCTTAGGAGTGAGGTGCAAAAGTTTTAGTTACTGTACCCCAAGTGTTTGTGAGGGGAACAGCTTAGATTGAGAGATGGGTTATTTGAATTGTTGAGTCCATTAATTTTTCCTCCGTTTCACTGATTGGAACGCTGGCAACTTATAGAGATTTTCTGAAATATATATATAAAGTTTATTTGAATGTGGATTTAGATTGTCAACAAGAATTGGAAAAACCTCGGATGGCTGAGGTATCCCAAATGAGGGTCTGAAGAAAGAACATTGCTGCTTTGGGGTGCACTGATAAGTGTCACTTCCAGATCCTATTAAAATTCAGGTATGGAATGAGCAGGCCTGAGACTGCATTCTCTCCAAGATCTCAGAGGATGTCAATATTGCAGACTAAATTTTGAAGCAAGGTAACATGGAAAATCCATTGCTTGTCACTGAGGAGAGAGGCCTGTTCCCCGACAGAAGGAGGAAGCGAGCACTGCTTAAGGCTAAGGCTGGTCCTATGTCGGGAGGGTGTGGGGACACGTGTGTGCGGCCGCCTGGGTAGGGCCGGGCTGCAGGGCGGTGAAGCACAGGTAAGTTAGAAGAAGGTAGGCCGGGCGCAGCCCTGGGCTGCGAGCGCTTTCAGGTTTTTCGGCCCTCGGCGGCTCCCATCGCAGCTCCGGGGCGCGAAGCAGAGACAGCGACGGCGGCCGTGCCTCCGCGCGGGCGCGCGGGCATGCCGACACCCACTCGGCCGGTCCCGGCGCCTCGGCTCCCGGAAGCGGAAGGGGAGCGCGGCCCGGCCTGGGCGGCGGAGGCGCGGAGCCGAGTGGAGAGCGGCGGAGCGGGCGGCGGTGAGTGTGGGCCGGCGGGCGGTCCCGCACCTGTCGTGGAGCATCCCTCCCGGAGACCGCGGCCCTGAATTGTCTGGGGTGGTGGGAGAAATCCGCCGAGTTCTCCCCGGGACTCTGGCGTCCCTGCACCCCCGGGGCCCGGGCTGTCGGTGTGACCGAGCGTTTCATTCATTTCGAGGTCGCTGGTGCGGAGCTGCAGAGGACCCTCAGGAAAAACCGCGCACCTCCATTGACCTTCTCCCTCCGTCCTCTCCCTCGGCCGCACCGGTTGTTTTGAGAAAATGGCTTTCCGCATGGCAGCACTTTGCACTTGTTACCATTCCCTGTAATCGCTTGCTGGACTTAACCTGCGCTGGTCATTTAAAATTTATGGTCTTTCTCGAGCTGTATTTGGGTCACATTTTAAGATACCTTATGAGTCAGTGGAAGATGTTTGTATCTCCAGGGCTAAGAGGACCTGACCGATGATTACTTGAAAATATTGCAATATAGCAGTTCATAAAAGTACAGGAGGGGAAAAAAAATCAAGGTCATTGTGGGTGGGTCATAAATCATGTAAAGTTTCAGCCCCAAATAAGGGCAAATAAGGGTAATTAAGTATAAGTTTAGAAGACTTGTCAAATGGGTTCTCCACCCACTGCTAATATCTGCACCCCTCCCCCCAATTCACTACCTGCTTTGCGGTAAAAGATAATGATAGCAGTTACCATTTGATGACTGCTTAGTGTGTGCCATTCCTAGATGAAAGGGGTTGGTGCAATATCTCATTAAGTTCTTCCATAGCTTGAGATCCAAGGATAAAGTTCAGAGGGTACTCTGTTTTCACCTTAGCTGTGCCCTCCCAATAGTAAGGCTTTTGAAGAGGAGAAGAGGTGTGAAATCATTTGCGGGGGGGGGGTGGGTGGGGGTGTGGTGGGGTGGGGGGAGGACATCAAATACGATTTGGAGTTGAAGACAGAAAATCCAGATTCGATTTTGGTTTCTGTACTATCCTGCTATGGGGTCATGGGTAGGCCAGGGATCCAGTTTATTTTCTCATCTATACAATAGGCAGCCAGGCTAAATTTTTCCAAGAGGCGATCTTTAAAGCTTTCCCATGTTTATTTGGAAAATGTCTGCTTTTAATTTAACACCTTTTTGACAGACATGGTGAGGGTACATGGTAAGCATTTACCTCATGACGAGAGAGAGACAGAGACAGAGACAGAGACAGAAGAAATGTTTGTAGTACCAGAATTCAGAATCCAATTTGGATGTAAAATAACAGAATTATATTAGATGTCTTCAAACTGTGGAGATTTCTGTTAATACTTTAGGCACTGTAGCTGGAATAAACAAAATGTACATGTTTAAGAGAAATTGATGTCTAAGCATGCTTTGTTTACTTAAGAAAATTTAAATACCCAAGTATCTACACATCCATATGACAGTTAGGATCCAGATAAAAACAGTTGATCATAACATTTTTACTTATTTGCCCACTGCCTGATTTCTCAAATTCATCATGTGTGATTCAGAATCCTATTGAGAAAGCACATTATTAATAAAGAGACTAAGAACTCTGGGATGTCCACATGGAGCCTATGAAAACATTTCAGCATATGATGTTATATATTGCAGCAATATAAATTTATCAGGCATAACTGGGAAAGCAAAAGAATGTAGACTTTCTTATATTATTTAGCAAAATATATTAGATTGAACTTTTCAAATGGTCTAAAATAAAAGATAATTCTAGTAGAACAGAGTATACATTTATTATACTATTACTGAAATTGAAAATGTTTGACATATATAGAATGAGCAAAAAGTGGAGGTCTCCCATGATCTCCCTGATCTATCTGCATACATACGTCTGTGTGTATATGTCAGTCAGTAGAGTTCTTGCCCGGGATGAGGAAGGCCCTGGGTTGGATTCACTGGCACTGGGAGGAGGAGGGATAGTGAACAATAAAAGAAAGAAACAAGCCTCCTGTCTGATCTGGGTTATGATTTGTTGGTTAAGAATCCCCAGGAAGCTCTATCAGCTAGTTCGGTAGTCACATTTTTCATATGTGAGGCTGCTAGCTAACCCTGAACACCTTACTATAATGTCAGTTTATTTACTTGTTTCCTGGTTTATATCTCCCTGGGGTAAATGGTGACATTTTCTGGCCATGTCTTTTGCATTATTGGCCTGCTTTTCTCCTGTAGTCATCTCAGTGTAGATTAAGCTTCTTTTAGGTTTTTAGAAGTTGGATGTAGGTCTACACACACACACACACACACACACACAACAGAGAGAGAGAGAGAGAGAGAGAGAGAGAGAGAGAGAGAGAGAGAGAGAGAGAGACAGAGACAGACAGAGACAGACAGAGACAGAGACAGACAGGCAGAGAGAGAAGGTGTGAGCTAGAGACAGATCAGATTAGGTACAAATTAGCAGTGCTTGATTGTGAACTCACAAATTCTGGTTTTAAGCCTTTTATCTGTGGTTAGAGAGTTACTAAGTTATTCACAACCTACAGGATTTCATTATTAGTATTTCAGTATTAGTGCTTAATTCCTGCATTGGTAAACTTTGCTATGTGTGGGCGGGCCAATCTAGCCTTTTTTTCTTCTCCCAGGATGTCTTGACCCAGTGACTACTTGAAGGGCAATAGCTTGCTCTTTTTCCCACTTGAAGAACATACCTGGTTAACACCCAGGAAAACCCTGACTTGGCCTCTTCATTTCTGGCTTTTACTGTACCTGAATGTTTTTCCTTGGTGTTATTTTTGGAGGAAGGTACTTACTGAATCTGTCTCCACCCTACATTAATGTTGCTTTTTGTGTTTTTGTACTCCTGTGTTCCTCCATGAAAATTCCCACAGAGCTTTTCATACATGGAAACAATATTTGATAGTCTGTCTTTAGTTGGTATCATTCTACATCTTCCAAGTTATTCTCGTGTCAGGAGAGTACAGAAGTATGTAACGCTAGCTCAGTGTTGTTAATGGAAGTACATTATTTGGGATTAAATGAGGTCAGTATACAGAACAACAAATGCATGTGAAGGGCCAATAGCTTATGTTCAGTTTTGTCGAGTGCAGTGACGGAGAGCCTTCCGCAGGGTGTATTGAAACCATTGGAGGTGCCAGGAGAATATGCCTGAACACCACAGCACCCATGTTTCTTTGGAACTCTTCTTGGAGAACTGCGTCTCAGAATGCCTTGGCTGGACTTGTTCACTAGCTTCTGAAATCAAGTGCTGATTTCCTTCCATGTTCCACTCCCTGGTTTGACATCTGGCTTTCTACTTGGAGTAAGAGCTTTGTTTCAGATCAAACCTGTAGTTTTCTTTTTTGCTTGAAAACAGGGCAGACGGCGTGTGACATGCCTCTTTCCTGCATACTTACAGTATAATGCAATGCCAGTGGTAAGACTGCAGTGACTGAAAGGAATTTTCCTGACCATTTATTTATTTTGTGTGAATGTGTGTATATGCATGTGTGTGGGCACATATTTGCCACGGCACATTTGTAAGTTAGAGGACCATGTACAGAAGTTTGTTCTCTCTTTCCACCATATGGGTCCCAGGAATTGAACTCAGGACTGCAGGTGCCCATGGAAACTTCTCACTCACCCTAAAGAGTTTATTTTAATAAATAATTCCCTGGCTTTGATATTAAACAAAGTAGAAAGTAGATGGATGGATGGCTACATGTTAGTACCACTTTAGTGATGGGTACAGGGAAATTTTTATCTAGGAATTGCTAAAGTCATACTTAACTTTAATTCACTTCCCTTTCAAGTTATCACTGGGCAATGGTGCTTCCTTGCTAGGCAGCTTCCCCTGCAGCGTGACATCAGTCCTCTAAGTTGGTGTTATTACCCCTGTTTTACCACGTTACAGTGAGGCTTGGAAAGGAAAAAGAGGGATGCACACTTTGACCATAGTTCCCTATTTTTAACGCTCATGTAAGACTTAGGTCTACTTTGTTGATAATAAACTGAGTATTGATGGTATTTTTAAAATTATGTTAGCTCATTGGCTGATTCCTGAAGTCAACTAGAGCCTGGTATCTCAGAGTTAACTGCCATGATTAATTAGTTTTTACAGTAGAATAAAATAAAAAATCAAGTAGCTTTTTGGATGTCTTTAAAGATATGTACCTACAACTTTGGTTTTTAATTTGGTGTGTTTGGAAAAACTAATCTGTTTTTTATATTGTTTTAGATGCAGCATGTTAATAGATATACAATGTAATGTTTAATGACATTTTATAGTTTAGAGGCATTGGGATATTGTTATCCCCTAACTTTTAGATTCAGGGCTCTATGTTACTTGTATCCCATAGAGTGATGTTTTCTAGATTTTAGTCAGTGGTGACTGGGTTGGAGTCATGGTGTTGACCTGTGCTGTTTCCTAGTACTGTGCCTGAGAGAAGGTGCCGTGAGGAAACCACCGAGAGCTCCCATTCTTAGCAGCACTACCGACTTTGGCCATGATCAGAACGTACTGCATATAATTCTTAGGCTTGCTTGTTTCTTTTCCTGGATTAAAGAATTCATTTACTTATCAATAGTGGTGTAGCAGCTCCCAAAGTGTGTCATACATACTTAGCCCCTAAGACCACATTGGAGACCACTTTGAGCTTGGTTAAAGTTAGTGGAGGCTGAGAGATGGCTCAGTGGCTAGGAGCACCTACTGCTCTTCTAGAGGACCTGAATTTCTTTAACATTAGTACCCTAACAGATAATCGTAATAACTTGAAGAAGTGTATTCACTAGAAGTGAATTGGTATAGCGTATGTAGAATTCTTTATAATATTATCCTTTAAAATTTGAACTGTAGGAATTCACTTTTGTGGTTGACTCTCAGTGGTTTTGTTACAGGAAGATAAATTTTTGTTAGCATTTTGAATGAAACATACATTTCACATTTCCTGTTCGTCTGTCGCCTTAAAGACTGGAGCTGTACATTTGACCATCATTGCCCTGACTCTCACAAGTGAGCTCAGAATGCACTGTGACTCTTTGCTTTGTGGCTAAGGCAGTTCACGGAGCCCAAGTGTGGGGACTCATAATTATTTGGTTTTATGGAACTGGGTGATTTCAAAAGGGAGAGCTTCCGGGAATCATGACCATGATGCTCCTGGGGGCTAGGGGTGGTGGGTGCAATATGAATTCACAGGTCAGCTGGACTGGGATCACCTTTTTTCTGATCTTAACACCTTTGGTTATTGACGCTTTTCCAGAATGTCTCCCTACTTACTGTTTCTATCTCTGTAAGAAATTTTTGTTAAACTCTTCATAGGTACTCACAGAGAACTGTTATTGAAGGGAAGCCCATATGATGGAATATGAAATGTAAAGAAAAAATGAAAGAATGACTCAAGAAGATAGCACTTCTAAATGCAAGTGCCAGAAAAATCACAGCTCCTCTCAGTGAATTTGCAAGTGGTAAGTGGGCACTTCGATTTTACATAGGAATGTGTTTGCTTTTTGTGACATAGCGTGTCCTTGCAGTCTAGTGTTTAGCAAATTCATTTGCTAATGAAGAATTAAAGACAATTTAGACTTCTTCATATTAAATTTTAAACAATGTATTTTCTTAAGACTTTTTCCATTAAAAACCTCAGAAACGTCTTTTTAAATTTATAAATCTTAATGGCTTTATGGAGGTCTTTCTGCACCACATTTTAAAAACTAACCTGAAGTGAGAAAGAGAAGCTCAAACGTTTTAGTTTGTAAGACCATTGGTGTCTGTGCTTTAGGTTATTTCTGTTTTTCAATTGGTTGAAAAGAATTTAGAGTTTCATGTCCTCATTAATAGAGTTAGAAGAACACATAACTTGTACATAAAACCTAAAAGCCATCTATCCTTCTTACTGCTCCGTCAGCCTTGTTTATGTGTGGTCTGAGGGATGATCTGTGGTGGCCATCTGCTCAGTCTTGAAATAGCCTGACTGAGATAGCAAATGCAGGTGCTGTCAAGCCATGGCTTGGCACATTGAGCAGACATGAGCTGGGGAAGTTGAGGCTCAGCTGTACTTCCTAAGTAAGCTTTCTCTCCGATGACGGTCTTTGTGTGCTAACCGTCTCCTTCCGAGTTAGGTATGTCTAACCATGTGATGCGCAGTAGTAACCTCTGTTGGAGATGGTTCGATTCTAACTGTTTGCAAGGAACAGTGTTTTTGCTGTTTAGTTTTCTTTCCTCCTTTTCACAGACTTAGGCAGCCCAGTCCATTCTCATACAAGGGGTCTTGGAGGACATGTGACATAACATGCTTGTGTCTGAAATGGGGTGTAACCCAGCATCAAGAGCCAGCTTCCCAGTGTGCTCAAATAGCATCTGAGAGTTGATATCTATCTTGTACACTGTATCATAGATGACCTCTGTTAGCAATTTGGTTACTGTTTTCTTCAGACTGATTGTTCATCTGTGTGCAAATCACTTTTTTTTAAACAAAAAATTATTATACTATATCTTGGACCCCTGGATTTTTGCCTTAAACAATTCAAACAGAAGCATGGAAATAATTTGCAGGTACAACACCTGAATACCTCACTTAGATTGTGTTGTAGTGACAATTCTGGAACTTTGGTTTCTCACAGAATTATTATAAGAATGTATTTTCATTTTAATCCAGGTGTTGGGCTATGGAGCTGCTTCAGACGTCTGCAGCAGCTGACTATGATTTGCCTCATGCCCTATGCAAGGCATGGTTTTGCCAGCTGTAGATAGTTTTTGTAATTGTGTGACATTTGTAACTCTTGGAAATTTTCAGATGGTATATAAATGCTAAACTCCACCCCCCTCCCAATAGATGAGGTAGGGTTAGTTGTGGTTTGTTAGTAGTTGTGCTCAAAGGAAAAAACAAGAAGAAAGACTTTAGATTCATGGATCAATCTCTCTCTCTTCCTCCCTCCCTCCCTCCCTCCCTCCCTCCCTCCCTCCTCCCCCTCTCCCCTCTCTCCCCCTCCTCTCCCCTCTCTCCCCTCTCTCCCCTCTCTCTCTTCTCTCTCCTCTACCCCTCTCTCCCCTCTCTCCCCTTTCTCCCCTCTCCCCTCTTATCTAGTGATATGGGGTGAAAGTAGGGGGTGAGGAATGAAGGGTAGGAAAAAGAAGCCACAAAATAGCCAACACTAGCTACAAGCAAAGAAGAAACAAGAAGAAAGAAATTAGGTTCAAGGATCTCTATCTTTCTCTTGCCCCTCTGTCGTTCTTTCTTTCCTATCTAGTGATCAGGTGTGGAATTGGGGTGGGGTAAAGGGTGGGAAAAAGAAGAAGACCCACAAAGTAGCAAAGACCAGCCACATTGTTTAATTGATGGTCTGAATTTCATTGCATACTCATTTGTCTCTGCCCATCCATCAGTCAACTTTATTATTATCATTCTATTTTAGAGTGAATTACAGACATCAGGATTGTTCTCATTAAGTAGAAATCAGACTTGGCTTATAGTTTTGACTTTGTAAAGTTTTGCATACATAGCACACAATGCCTCAATCTTAAGTGTACTTTTCCTGAGTTTGATGAATGTTTGATAAAGGTACAGTAAGGTTTTAGATAATACTGTATTTTTATGATTACAAAAAGTGATATTTCTCTGTAAATCCTTGTCTGTCTACTTTGTACACTTGCAAGTGTGCTTTTGTAGGTGTTATAAATAAAACTGCTGGCTAAAGGCTTTCACATTTTGATGGGTATGCCAGATTGCGCTCTTAAGAGGACTTTATCCATTTACATGCAGGTCAGCAATATAGCAATGTATGGGAGTGCTCTTTCCCCTGTGTCCTCTCAGCATATAAACCACTACCTAGTCACTCCACATCTCATCTGCAATGATTACCCATTAGATTTTATTTTTCTGTTTGTAAGCTGTCTTCTCATATATTTACTTTGTGTGCCTCTTATCAGTCATGCATTATAATAGTCTTTTTGGGAATACTTTGTCTGTAATATTGTTTTTGAAGTGTTTTGAGCTCAGAAATTTAAATTTTTTTGTGGTCACTCAGTATTTGCAGGTCTTGATTGTGAAGGCCATCCTTACACCAAGCGTTTAAAATCACTTGCTCTTTCTTCAGGGTTGGTTTTTATTGACCTTTACAAGGAAACAGAGATCATTGTGACTAAAGTGCTAGGGAAGTTGGTATTAGCTTTAAATCCTGAGTTAAATTCAGACAGTAAGCAGAATGCTGGAGAGTCTTCAGACATGAGCAGCAAATGACGAATATTTTTCATACTTATGGAATATAATAAAGCCGGTTTTAGCTAAGGTAGAGAGTCATAGGAAACTTAAGTTTACAAATATATGTTTTGACTTTGTTTCTTATTAATTATTTTGGCTAGTCCTTATTTTCCTCTAAAATTTTCATCCTGACATTCCAATTTTCTGTCATATTGTCATTTTTTGTTATATTTCTTTCCTCAGTGACTCAAATTTTTCTTCTGTGGTAGTGAAATCAAGATGCCTAAAATGGCAAGAAAGGAAAGATTGTATACCTTCAGAATAAATTGAACATTGTAAATATTTCCTCAGGGTAGTTTATTACAGTTGAATTATAATTTCTTTAAAAGCAGTTTGTGCTGTAGTAATTTACATCAATATGAAGCTAGTCACTCTACTTGAGTGTAGTCATCAGATAGCAATCTCCAGTGCTGAGGAACCAGTTCATCAACTAGTCACTTCAAAGTTTGATTATGAGCTCCCCATTTACTATACAAATTAGCATGTGGGGATCTCCAGCTAATGAAAGTATTTGGGAAATGCCATCCTTAAACCTGAGCAGCACTGTTCAGTTTGCTTGTTGCTCAGGATGTGTAATAGTTTCTGTCCAGCCATCAGCCACACCTGGTAGCTCTCCTCGCTGGAGTGATCCTGCATTCTACCAGTGACAGGCTCTCGGCTGTAACCAGCTGTAGGCTCCTGGAAGACCACTGTTCTCCCCGGCCTCCTATAAGGATTATATGGTGCTATTTTTACTTGTCAGGTATTTGTTTTCAATATTCAGCTGTGTGTTCCTTGTTTAATTTTCTGGGCTCAGTCTTTGTGGGATGCTGTTGTTTTAGAGTTTGCTGTCTGCATATGTTTTCAGTCAGGAACCGACCCATCTTAAGTGACTTTGTCACTGTAGTAGTTTCTGTTGTGAGGGATTGATCTTTTCAAATAATAAAAATTTGTTATTTCAAAATTACAGGAATTAAAGACAGATTCAAAAGATGAATACTTGATGATATTCCTACTTAACAGATTTATATATCTGTTTCTAATGTTAATGTTAGGAACAAACCACAAAAGTATTGTTGCATGTGAACTTAGTTTTGGTCTTGTGTAGAATTGAAGCACTGAAAGCCAGAAAGGTAAATGAAGTTCATACTGTTGGGTATGTTGGCAAGCAGAGACTCTGTCTTTTCTTGTATCTCTTGATAGTTTAGCAAGGCTGTAAAAATATTAACAGTAATCTCAGGCCAGCCTGGGCTACATAGCAAAGCCCTTTCCTAACTTCCCATCCTCCCAAATTATTCCTTGCAGTGCTCTTTTTAGCTATGCAGGTATTTGTGCTCCTTTAGTTTTAGAACAATGACTCCTAGCAAGTTACACAATATGCTTTACTCTTTCTGGTTTTCTTTACTTTAATGAACTGTCTCTTAAAGACCTGGCTCTATTCCTATTTTAGAATTCTTATAAAAACACCAGTAGGTCTTTATTTCATTTAAATTGGGGGTTTATGTATTGCATTTGAGTTCTTTTGTTTTTCAACGGGAAACTAGTACCTTTTAAATTAAAAATATATATTTAAATTAATTTATTTTCTTGGTCTTGCTGGGGATTGATGCTAGCCAAGTAGTCTACTGTTGCTTACATTGTATTCTTTTTTTTTTCTGTTGCTTCAAGAGTTAGGAGTTTGTAAGGATGAGAGGAGAAATATTTTTTGAACTTCAGTGGCTTTTAATCACTGTTTGGTAGTCTATGGCCTTGCTGAGCACCAGCAAGGCCCTTCAGTGGGAGCCCAGTTATTCATAGAATGAAGTAGTGGAGCTGTCACGTCTGCTGCAGATCTGGAGTTGTCCTTGACTTTTGTTCACTCCCAGCAGTGAACCAATTAGTAAGGCTCACTGATTGGCTTTTACTTCAGTAGGTCTCTTCACTAAAGTTAATTTTGGACTTTTGTATTCTTTTAATCTAACTAATTTGTCTTTAACTTTATTCTCCACAGGAGAGTGTTACTATTTTATTTAAAGTACAGATCTTACTTAACCCCCACTTTAATAGCTTTCCTGTGTGTACAATGAAGTCCGAGTGCTCTAAATGACATATCTCCCTCATGCAGAGCACTGTCCTTATTTCTGAGTCAGCCCATGGGGGCTTTATGACTTCTGCTGCAGATGTGATACCTGTGACACTCAGCTTAGTCACCCTGTTCTGGCCTCTTTTTGCTGTACTGTTGCTGTGTTTTTGCCTTAGATAACCTTTACTCATCTTTCAAGATTGAGTTCAATTTGTATCTGTTCCAGGAAGTCCTGCTTGAATCCTATTGTCACTAGGCCAATTTTTTGTGCATTTACTGACAACTTGTTCACAGATCTGGAGTTTACCATAGTAAATTAAACCCTTTTGAAATGACATTTTCCAAATGGAGTTGGTTTATTTAAGCAAAGGCTATTCCTTATTAATGGTTGTATCTACAATGTCTAGGAAGTGACTCTTAATAAGAATTTACTAAACTCACTACTGTACCACTGACATCTTAGTGAAGGCAGAGGTTAGTTCTTCTGAGCCAGCATTCATCTGGATGATACACCTGGTTTTGGATCTTGTGAGGAAATCAGGGGAGTGGAATGGGGTCTGGGAATCTGTCTTTTTTTTTTAAGTTCTAGTTGATTCTGTTTTGTTGAAAGTTTGAAAATGACTGACCTAATTAATTGTTATACCATTATAGTTTGTGTCAGAGATGCCCCTAAACCATGTCCAGTAAGTAATTGTTTAAGCTTAGTAAGTTATGCCTACTACAGTATGGATATGTTTTAGGTCACTTGGTAGGTATCACTTCTGTATGCAATTTCAGCTCACTTGGAGACTTTTCTCTTTTAGGGATGTATTGCTGATTGTGAATTCTCAGCTGAATGATAGTCCCACTTAAACAGGAGTTTTCTTGAGTTGATAGTAAGGAGATTAGTTGGGTTTCATCCCACAGATTTTAGTTATTTGTAATTTTCACTTAATTTTAATATTTCAAAATGATTTTTAAAATATTTCACTGTGATTTTAAGTACATATATAGTCTTTATGTTTATATTTGTATATACCCACAAAGTCCCACCCAGATCAAGGTATAGAATATTTTTGGTTCTTTAGAAGTTTTGATCAAATTCATTTCCAGCTAGAATACACCCCGTCTACTACAAGATAACCAGAATTAGAGCCTGTGATGTTAACTTCCTGGTTAAAGTGCTAAGACTTTTGCACATGTCTTTTGGTGGACATACTCATTCATTTCTTTTGTGTCTACACATGAAATTTGTAGATAAGGATAAACAAGTATTTCTGATGATTTATTTTGAACAATTAAATTAAATTGAAGATTTTAGTGAATTTGTATTTATTTTGCTAAGTGCTTGTTATTGAGACAAAACTCAAATATGCACTGGAAACTCAGTAACTGTCATGAGGTTTCCAGAGATGTAGTTTTTCACTGAGTAATTTTTTTCATGTCAGTAACTCTTGCTTTTCTCTCTAGGATTGTCTTGCCTGTGGGCTGGCAGGCAGTTATAGGACTACAGAATGGGTCTTCGGATTCACTTTGTTGTTGACCCCCATGGTTGGTGCTGCATGGGTTTGATTGTCTTTGTCTGGTTATACAATATTGTTATAATTCCCAAAATTGTCCTCTTTCCTCACTATGAAGAAGGACATATTCCTGGCATTTTAATAATAAGTAAGTTTCTAAGTATTATTACCTTCTCTAAAGATTTTTTTCTAATTGTGAATGTTTTGAAATACAGTGTCTCCATGACTTCCTTTGACTATGCTATTTCAGTAGTACTACTAAACTTTAATTAAATTACAGTTGTATAAAACAATAGCTTTTTGTACTGGGAGATAATATATATATATATATTTTTTAATTTTTTTAATTTTTTTTTTTTTTTTTTTTTGGTTTTTTTTTCGAGACAGGGTTTCTCTGTGTAGCCCTGGCTGTCCTGGAACCACTCTGTAGACCAGGCTGGCCTCTAACTCAGAAATCCGCCTGCCTCTGCCTCCCAAGTGCTGGGACTAAAGGTGTGTGCTACCACCGCCCGGCTGAGAGATAAGATATTAACTCTATATTTATTTCACTCTGAAAAGTATAGGAAGGGCATTTTGTTCAAGAGCCTGACAACAGGATTTGTATTTAATTGCAAACATGGGAGGTTATTTGATTGATTGATTGAATATTGTTTTGAGACAGAGCTTCTCTCTGTAGCCAGGGTGGCTTTAGACTTGCCATCTTTCTGCATTTCTTCTGCATGCCTGTGACCCCAGCATCTCTGTGCCTGGCTTGAAGATGGGAGCATTATAAGGAAGGGGATGGGATATATTACTGGGAGATGAGAATTTAATGATCCTAAAAATGACTTGATTGTGATGCCACTGGATCTCCAAGATCATTGTTATGGGCTGCAGCCCAAAAACTATGGCTTGCTTATATTACTGACAGTCAGATCACAAGGACACATTGTTGCGGTAATTTCTTAACCCAATAAGCCCATATTAAAAACACACAACCCTGTTATTATATTTATAAGCTATATGCCTAGATTGGGCAGATCTATCACTATACTATTTTATTCCCCAGCCATGAGACCCTTGCTACTGCAGCTTCTCTAGGCCATGTGGTTCTGCTCCATATTGGCTTCCACCTCCTCTTCCTTTGTCCTCTCTCCTTCTGCTCCCACTCTTTAAGACCTCTAGTCCCACTTTTCCTTTTTATTGGCCAATCATAGACTCTAGCCTTTATTTGACCAGTTAAATGGGAAGAAGGTTCACATGAGATCACCTTAGTATGCAATCAACTCCTCTTCATCCTGGGCATCCCCTTCTTTTTTTTTTAAAATTAAATATTTTCTTTATTTACATTTCAAATGTTATCCTCTTTCCAGGTTCCCCCCCCTCCGCCCTGGAATCCCCCTATCCCATCCTCCTTCCCCTGCTTCTATGTGGGTGTTCCCCCACCCACCCCTGCCTCCGCGCCCTGGCATTCCCCTACACTGGGGTATCAAGACTTCACAGGCCCAAGGGCCTCTCCTCCCATTGATGCCCGACAAGGCCATCCTCTGCTACATATGTGGCTGGAGCCATGGGTCGCTCCATGTGTACTCCTTGGTTGGTGGTTTAGTCCCTGGGAGCTCTGAGGGATCTGGTTGGTTGATATTGTTGTTCTTCCTATGAGGTTGTAAACCCCTTCAGCTCCTTCAGTCCTTTCTCTAATTCCTCCATTAGGGACCCTGTGCTCAGTCCAATAGTTGGCTGTGAACATATGCCCCTGTATTTGTCAGGCTCTGGCAGAGTCTCTCAGAAGACTGTTATATCAGGCTCCTGTGAGCATGCACTTCTTGGCATCTACAATAATGTCTGGATTTGGTGACTGTATATGGGATGGATCCCCAGGTGCAGCCCTTCTTGAGGAAGCAGAATTAACATCAGAATATGAACAGCACCAGTGCAATCCACAATCCACATTTCCCCTTTTTGTCCAATAAAAAGGTTCCTTCCTCTCCCCATATATAAATTGAGCACAACCATAATAATTATGCAAATATAAATATAAAATATGATATACCCTTAATATCCAATCCATCATATTTGTCAATTTAGATAAATTGGCTACAGTTCTATACCTGAATTATGTTTTGATTTTAACTTGTATTATCATCTGAAAACCATTCTTTCAAATCTATATCATCTTCCTCAATCCTAAACAGATTAAGTTTGCTTATGAGACTATAACTAGTTTTCAACCCCATCAGAAATTTGAGAATGAATTAAATATTACCTGAATATATAGGAAGCACAGAAACAAGGCTTCCAAAACTTAACCAGATTTGCAGAGACAGCTGACTACCTGGACAGTCCCCCATTCCTCAAAACGTTGGAGCATTTGTTTTCAGCCTTCTAGGCCAAGATCATCTGACAGACCTTAAAGGAAGCAGGAACTATGAAGGACTAGCCTACTGTGTCTTGGCAGAGCTATACTGTTGACCATTCTGCATTGTGTGTCCTTTCCTGGACAGTATTTTTTGTCTGTAGATGGATTAGGGCAATTCTTGCCCAGTGGCCACCTTGCTACAACTGGAGCAACTCCATATGGAGGTTTTGGTGCTCAATGTCTTCTTTGAACCATGAAGTGGGTACTGTTAGGAGCAGACCTGGCTTGTAGTTAAATGATCTTTAGCAATGAAATAACATTAAATGTCATATTTTGTAATTTCTGAAGTTTTTGAAGACTGTCTATGTAAAGTATATCTGAACTGTTCAACCTTAACTCCTCTTAGCTATTTCCATTTGAATAGTGTTGAAGACACTTTATTATAATTAAATCAGAATCTAACATAAGCATGAGTTTACTCTCTGGCCCCTAACTTGTGTTATGTAATCATCCTGAACAGTTTGTAACAGCAGCTATAGAAGGACTGGGTCAGGACCTTGTATTCTTAAATGAGTTGCATGGGCACAATGCCTATGTAAGAGTAACAACATTAATTTCAAATTTTATATCAATATGCAAAGATTTATACTAATGAAAACCTTAAACCTGTATCAATATACATAAATTCTATTCCAATGTAAGAAATTAAATCTTCAATTTTGCATCAATATAAGGGTTTCTACCAATGTAAGATTATGCCTATACAATGCTTTGTTTAAGAGTAAATTTAATATCTTATCTCTATTTGTCTATTTCTATAATTTCTATAATATTACTATATCCCCCCTTTTCTTCCCACCTCTTGCTCCTTTACCTAAGAAGAAAGGGTAGAGAAGAGGAAAGGAAAGGTAGAAACCTCTGACTCTAAGCTCTCTAGTTCCTCCTGTTCAAAGCAACTCACAACCACACATCTACACAGTGTTTACAGCTTTTGTGTCCTTCCCTCATTTTGATCTCATAGCAGCTAAAAGAAATAAAATCCCTATCATATATATTGTGAGGTGTGGCCATGATCCTGTAGTCCTCAGAAGACTGAAGCAGGAGAATGGTGATGTCTAGGCCAGCCTGAGCTCTGTAGTAAGATGCACATCAGACAGACAGACATTGCAGTCAGGTACACATCGGTGAGCACTGTTTCCTTTTCATGTGTTCAATGTATTGGGTTTTTTTCCCCTACAAAATGCCTATTTTTTTTTCTGAGCAACAGAGACTTATAGGATGTGTTTATTATTTTTTCCTGTGTATTAATTTAAAACATGTAATTATGGTGACTGAATCTCAATTGTTAATATTATTTTTATGGTTACTTTAACA
Source organism: Mastomys natalensis (assembly GCA_021653895.1). Taxonomy (NCBI): domain Eukaryota; kingdom Metazoa; phylum Chordata; class Mammalia; order Rodentia; family Muridae; genus Mastomys; species Mastomys natalensis. The sequence goes on from JAJTUV010002044.1 coordinate 43,971, forward strand.
TTCAAAAGGTTTTAATTCTTGACTTCTGAAGTACATCTCTTAAAATTCATTGAAAGAGGCAATTGAAAAGCACTAATTTAGAATAATTTTGAAGATAGAGTTAATATAAGATTAAATGTCGAATTTTTTTAAATGCTGTTTTGATCCTTTTAAATGAGTCCATTCATTTATTTATCATCACTGGGGTCACTGTATGAAAAAATCTCATTTATTATATGTTTATCAGTTATTTTGGAAAATCATATTTAAAATTGGTACATTTAGTGTAGACATCATCTTGACAGGACTATTTGAAATAGTAAAATAAATCCACATTTTGTTTTTACATGTAGTCTGTTGCTAAAGTTATCCTGATAGGTGTTGACTAAAATGTATTTTTTTAAATTTTAAGTTTGTTGATAAATGTTTTAAATGGCAAATGACTAATTTCTGTGTTTAATTTCATATTACAGTATTCTATGGCATTTCCATATTTTGTCTGGTTGCTTTAGTGAGGGCCTCCTTAACTGATCCTGGAAGACTCCCTGAAAATCCCAAGATCCCACATGCAGGTATGGTGTTCTTTAGGTTCATCCATTTTTCTGATGTTGAAATTATATTTATTGACACATTACCTCCAATATATGCTCATGTAAGTCATTTGAAACCACTCTCAAGTCTTTGCTCACAAGTCTGTTTTCCATTGCAAGAACTCCCCTCCCCCATTCTGTGCCTGCTTTTTTCATTCCTTTTGGATCCCCATCCATTCTGAACATGTGGGTTACTTTAAACTCTGTGTGTATGTGTGGTGTTGTATCTCTAGTCTCCAGAAGAATCTGCCACCATTTACAACAAATAAATATTTGTTGAATGAAATAAAAATTACCTGAGAGATTCTGGTTTATTTAAGAACAGAATTTTCACCTTGCGATATTGATAAGTTGCTTAGAACAAATATTTTTAGTGTTATAAACATTATTTTCCATTTTTCTGAAGGTTCTAGCAACTTAATGAAAAATTGAAAACTTTTGTTTCTCATACAACTGAAGTAACTTTTTATTCTCTTGACAGATAATCATTCAAACCATGAAAAATGGATTGTTTAATATACCAGATACAATAGAAACTCACTTTTTATCTCTCTTTAGCTCATCTTTGATTATTTCTGTATTAGCTTTGACAGTTCTGTACTTTTCTATATGTTTTTGTAGTACATTTTAGAGCTAGAGTATTTTCTATATTAATTTAGTGACTTTTAAATTTTCACTTTCAAATTTTCTGGGAAGCTTTAAAAAATATCTCAGTGCCCAGGTTCCAACTTATATCAGTTAAGTCAGAATACCTGGACACAGGCACAGGTCTGAGTTTCCTGAAAGATCTCCTATGGCTCCAGTGTGTAGCAGAGTTTGGAACCAAAGTAGTAACTCCATATGAAATGCGGTTGACTCGTCACCATACAGAGCCCTCCAGAAATACTAATTCTTGGTTTTTGAGACTTGTCATTCAGGGCCTTACTTGGCTCGCAGGCTCAGAGATTAAATAGTGCTGTCTGTGTAGCTGCAGCACTGCACTTACTATGTAGTTCTGTTCGCTTGCTTTAGTGGTAACACAGCTCTTAGTAGTTAATGTACATCTGTTGTGGAGTGAGAACGGAGAGAGGGTGCTCCCTCCCTGTGGACTGCCTCTTCCTCCCCAGCAGTGTAGCTGAAAGCTGTATATATCATATCCACATGCTGCTGCTTCAGCACTGAAGTGCAGTAGCTGCACAACAAAGAAATGGCCTTTTCTAATTCCAGACCTGTGTCTGAGGAACACTGCCTGCAGTGGTCAAACACTCAAATACCTATAGGCTCCTGATACTGCTTGTCAATAAAAGACCGTCTAAAGGGAGTAGCCATGATTCAACTGTTGTGAAATTGTCACCAATTAAGTTGCTAGATGTTGAAATTTTAGAAGAGAAAAATGAACACATTACTAAGTTTTTGCCCAAGGCAGACAGATTTTTATAAAGAAAAGATTTATTTAACGCACATTGAAAGTGTCTCATGGTCCAGATGATAGGATATGGGAAGGCTTCCTTTTCTCCATCAGTCCTTACCTCCCTGATGTCATTTTCTCAAGAGCCCTCTCCAGAATTGCCCATAAGGCTCTGCTTATAGGCTTTGCTAGTGTGTTCTTCCAAACTCTTCAGAAGCCTGGTTCCAAAAGCAGTTGCACATTCTAGGTAGCATTATTGTAACAGTGGATTCTATCTGTAAAATTCACTTTGCTGTGCTAGTTTTGTGTCACCATAATAAAACTACCAAGACATGGTACTGATGGAGAAAAGAGACTCATTTAGCTCATGGTCTGGAGGAGGTACAGGGTATGGTATTTACACTGCACAGATCTGGTTGAAGGTCCAAGAATGAGGACTCACATTTTTCAGCAGGAAGCTGGAGGTGCAGGAACTGTACAGGCAACAGCTTTTGGGATAGTCCTTGTTCCAGTTATTCACCCAAACATGAGGAACAGGGAATCTTGATTTTTATAAGAGATTTTACTATTAAAAAAATAATTCTCCTTCAGTAAGATCTTGAACTTCAGCCTGGCCTGAAGTACATGGTGACACACTCTGTCTCTCCAAGAGCCATCATCCATCCATCTATACAAACAAACAAACTAACCCACTACCAATAAAGCTTTGAATTCAAACTCTTAACACTGGGAAAAGAAACATAAACTAATAAGTAAATAAGTAAGTAAATAAATAAATAAGCAAGTAGTGAAATATAGAAATATTGAACATTAAACAAATAATGTTTTTTACAGATTATTTAGTGTGTGTATGCGTATCTACAAACAAGTGTACTCCATGTGCATGTAGGTGCCTTCAGAGGCCAGAAGGCATTGCATAAAGTGTCCTGTTTCTGCAGCTGCATGGAGTATTGTAGGTTAGCTAGTCTGCAAACTTCTGATTCAACCTGCTTCACATCCTGCTGTTGGTTTCTTTCTTCTTTTCTCTCTCTTTCTTTCTCTCTCTTCTTTCTCTCTCTCTTTCTTCTCTTTTCTTTCTCTCTTTCTTTTTCTTTTAAGAATACTTTTAACATACTGTGATCCATTAAATATGAGGCAAAGTTAAACACAAGGGAGAATTTTGTATTTCCCTCAAGAAGGGAAAAAATTGACTTTAAAACCTTTGAGCATGTAGATGTAATCAAATGAAATTGTTATACATTTATATTATTAAAATTATTCACATATGTATTTGAAATAACAAATATAAAACAGTACTCTAATTTAGAATTATCACTGTCATTTTCAAATTTTATGTAATAATCTTAATTGAGCTCTTAAAAATTTGCTTTGTTGAGGGTAATTCATTTGTCTTATAGTTCATTCATTGAAAGTATCTAGTTCATTGTGTGGCTGTCTCCACAGTTGCTTTAGGACACTCTCACCATTATTGACAGACAGGATGAGTATTTAAAACTTAGAAGATTCTGCTTTGTAATACTGTATCACAGTTCTTGGGTTACAGAAATGGGGTGGACTTGACTTAACTGCCCTGCATGCTTGAGTTTGCTAATCTACTCGGCTGGGCCCCAGCATCTTAAACTGTGGGTCCTGTAACTGAATGTAGGGGTCATGAAAGCTTAAAGTACAGTAAAAGATTTCTGAAATGCAAAACGTAATTCTAAATCGAATGATGAATCTGCACCTCTTGTAGCATTTGGATCTACTGAGCTGTGGGTGACATCACTGAGTTCTGAATGCAGTGCCTCCCTGTGTGTGTATGTGTGTGTGTGTGTGTTATAAATGCCACCTGAAACACTCAGGCTCATAACTCATAATCATAACATATTGTATGTATGAATTTTAGGCTTTTTAAAAATTGTATATACAATAAAAAAGTTTTCTTCTTAAAAGTTTTCTTCTGAGGAAACAATAAAGAAAACAAGAACAATATTTTCCTACCATATTTATCTTACTGGAATGTTAGATTTTAAACATGCTGTTTGAAGAGCTGGGTGAGGTGGTACATGTCTGTAATCCTAGCACTTAGGAGGCAGAAGCACAAATTCAAGGCCAGTCTTGTCTGCATAATGAGTTTCAGACCAGCCTGATCTATCTACATAGTGAGTTTTGGGCAAGCCAGGGTCTCAAGAAAAAAAAAAAATTGCTTAAATTTTGTCTGGAGTTTTATTTAAAAACTTGTTAAATGCTATTTGCCTCAGGATTATGGCAGAATTTTCAATAATTTCTGAAATGACTGTAGATGTTTTGCTATTTTGTTCTCTGTATTTATGTACAGTGTTCTCAGCCCTGAAGATTTAACATCAAAACATCAATCAACTCTGTAAAACATTTTAAAGCATTCTCTTTTGCATTATCAAATATTCATCAAAGATTTTTTTATGTAAAAACAAGCACAAGTATTATGGTATAAAGTTCTTTAAATGTCAAAGTTATGTGTAAACTAAATAATTGTTTTAAAACAATGATGGTTCATCAATAATGTTTGATTTGTAAACTTACTTATATAGCTGGGATCATATGAAAACTTCTCTGGTAAAAAGATTAAGAGTGTGACACAGCTATTAAAAACAATGAATTTGATAAATTAATATATAAATGGATGGAACTAGAAAATATCATCCTGAGTGAAGTAACCCAATCACAAAAGAACATACATGGTATTCACTCACTGATTATTGGATTTTAGCCCAGAAGCCTGAAATACCCAAGATTCAACTCACAGACCACATAAAGCTCATGAAGAATGATGACCAAATAGGGGAGCCTTCAGTCCTTCTTAGAAGGAGTAACAAAATACTCAAGGGTGCAAATATGGAGACACAGTGCAGGACAGAAACTGAAGGAGGGACCGTCTACAGACTATTCCACCTAGATATCCATCCTATGTGCAGTCACCAAAGGTAGAGGTTGATGTGGATGTCAGGATGTACACGCTGACAGGAGCCTGATATAGCTGTCTCCTTAGAGGTCTGCAAGAGTCTGACATACTCAGAGGCAGATGCTCACAGCTAACCATTAAGCTGAGCATGGAGTTCCCAATGGAGAAGATAGAGTGAAGGCTGAAGGAGTTGAGAGGATTCGCGACACCATGAGGAAAGCAACAATCCCAACCAACCAGAGCCCCCAGGGTCTAAGCCACCAGCCTGGGAGTGCTTAGGGAGGGACTCAAGGCTCCAGCTATATAGGCAAGGGAGCTATATATAAGTGGGAGAAGAGATCCTTGGACCCATAAAGGCTGGACGTCGTGGGGGGGGGATACTCGAGGGTGGGAGGTGAGGTACAGGGAGGTGGGTGGGGTGTACACCAACGTGGAGGCAGGAAGAGGGGGGAAGGGATAGTGAGTTCCTGGGAGGGAGGGGGGAAATGGGGTAAGGAGAGAACATCTGAAATGTAAAAAATAAAAAATTTTTCAATAAAAAAAAAAAAAAAAAAAAAGAGTGTGACAAGCTAAGAGCCCTGTTCGTACAGTAGAGTTAGAGGCTCTTTCTCTGTAGCCAGGTATTCTCTTCCCCAGGATACAGGATGTTAGGCGTGGACAAAAGCATTGATTTCTCTAGACGTTTACATGCTAATTCATCAGAATGATGCTTTTTCGAGCCATTATACAGTGTGTGTCTTGCTTGCAGTAGTAAGGCTAGCTTGAGGTGTTTAAACTGGATTCTCATATTGTTTCTCTCATGATGTGTTTCCATTATAAAAGGAACTATAAGAGATGATGTTTTAAACAACATCATTTTGATTTGATACAGATTTTATTTTTATTTTCCTTCAAAATATCTACAGCAGAATGTTTTCTTCACATTTTCCTATGTAAGATTGGAGTATGCTGATCTATAGCCATTAGACTAGAGAGGTAGAATTTAAAAAGGGGATATTTTTTTCCAGAAAACTGAATATTATTGTCATCTTCTTTTAAAAATATTTAGAATATTTTTGAAAAATTTAACTTGCATATTTATGCAGTCCTTTAGTACCACACTGTGTGCCAGGACCACACTATACATACTAGTGTTCATTGTGATGCTGCTGTATCTCTCCATCTACTGTGAGATTAGGAGGGTAGCAGAAGCATAAGTGCGGACCTTTTAAGACTTTTATAGTGGTAAGATTTCATTTTAGTAACTGCAGAGAATGTGCATCTTGTATAAGGAAGCAGTTATTTTATCTTGGAAGATGAATTAATAGTTCTTATGGATGTAATTAGAACAATTTGTGATGAAAACATACCTTTTCTCTTCTGTGCCCACAGGAATTACTGTGGAATTACGGACTGGGTAATAGGCTGAAGCTGATTCTAGCCCTGGGTTGGCTGTTGGCACAAGTAGTGGCAGTTCAAAGCCAACCTAGGGGACATAGTATCCAGACCCTGTCTCATCAAAACAAAACTCATCTGTTTATTTTCATTAAATACTAGTGATTTTTCTAACCTTTGCTTCTTTATTGGATGGATGCCTTCTAAACCCAATCTGACCTCTAGCCTTTTTCTAAAACACATGCCCAAAATAATTCATTAATATTAAAATGCTCTACGAAAATATGATTGGTTTCAGCCTATTTATCGACTAAAACTAAGATTCAGTATTCTTTCTTTTTTAGTTCTTTTAGATAATATAACTTGTATAAATTAATTAATTGATTTATATAAAATTCTAATATTTTGGCTAGACTTAGAGTTTTATATAAGATATCACTTATATTCTCATGAGTTTTTTAGAACTGTGCTTTCTGTCATTTACTTTGAAACAGTGGTATCTTATTTTTGTAGTGTTAAGATGGAAATGTATAAAACATGTAGCATATACAGCAGCATTTATGGCAAAGGTGCTAGCTTATGTTGGAGACTCAGCAAAAAGAGAAATGTCTTGGTTAAACAAGTTGAAGAAGACCCGTGGAATTCAGTAGCAGTTGCTGAGTCTCAGCGTCCCTCACGTGCCGTCTAAGGGATCTGCTCTCCTTGCAGAGCGGGAGCTGTGGGAGCTGTGCAGCAAATGTAACCTGATGAGGCCGAAGCGCTCGCACCACTGCAGCCGCTGCGGCCACTGTGTGAGGAGGATGGACCACCACTGTCCTTGGTAAGGAGACACTTGTCACCGCTTGCACACAGCATGTGAGTGTGTTGGTGCACATCTCTAATTCCAGCACTCAGGAGCTGTGGCAGGAGGATTAATTAAGGAAAAGACAGTCTGAGAACCTGTCAGTGTTAAGCAAAAATTACATTAAAGTTACTCCATTAAACATTCTTTCAATAAAAATGATTCTTGTAAATCCTAGAGTAAACTATAGAGGTCTTATCCCTGCTACCAAGAAAACATTTGAGCAACAACTTTGAGCAGAAAAAAATTGAGCAGAATTAACACATACCCAAATACACAGAAGGACTAAGGTGCTTCTATCAAATGAGGCTTGGAGGCTGAGTGTTTGGTCCAGTCAGATGTGTGGAAGCACTTACCTCACAGCTGTTTCTCTTGTCGGGGAGAAAACCACGATTTGCACTGCTTAGATTCCTCTTCCTTACTCAGGTGAAGAACAACACTTCAGATTCGCTGATAACTCTCTTCTGCTCCTTATACCTTTTATAGTGTTTTCTGTTGGATATATGTAAGTGCTGATTAACTTTCTGTAGAACTGCCAATATTTTTGGTCAATAGGGGGCTCTGTTGTAATATTTAAAGTCATTCTGTTAAAAAGTAGATTTAAAAAATACTCTGAGAATCTATTGTATTTCACTTCAAAGCTGTCACAGAAAACTTTGAGCAAGATATTATATTAATTCTGCTTATCTGACATTGAATCTTGTTTAAATATTTAAATTGGTATAACATAGAACTTTATAAATATATATGCATATATATATCTGTTTATACATGCATGCATGCATATATATATATATATATATATATATATGAAGTTAACTGTATAATAGCCTTCTTTAACTTTCATCCATTACCTGCAGTTGGCCAAAGAAGACAGTTTACCTTTTTCTAATGATGCTAGTCAATTTCGTTTCCCTTATGTATGATAACTCATTTTGATAGCATTGCTAATTAGCAAACTTTTAGTTGAAATTGATTTTTAACTATAAACTGTTTATTTACATAGATTTCCAGAGACTAAAAAAAACAGAATAGCATTTTAAGTAAAAGTACTTCAGGTTTTTTAATTGTCTAAATCTAGTATAAGATACTGTATACTATGCCATACAGTGTTAAAAAAATGTACCTTACATTTTAAATAGATAATTTTTCAAATAAATTTTTAAACCTCAGTGGTACTTACAGTCAGAATAGTAGCATATGAAAAATACTATGTGAAATCTGCAGGTAATTAATTTTCACACTGAAAATTCATAGCACTTTTTTTTTGTATTAGTTTTCCTAATCAACTAAAAAGATAAACATTTATGGTACAGCTGGGTATTGCTGCTTCCTTACAAAAGAATCCATAATTAAAAACAGTCATCTGGGGAATGTGTCTGTTAGTACTAGTAATATATGTTTAAGAGGTAAAGACTAGGTTGGTGGTGAGGAAATGAAGCTCGCTTTAACTTGAAGTGTAATGTTGAGATATTTCTGTTCTTAGGCTTCAGTCTATTTCAGGGTATTGATGGGAGATTAGTGAGGAAGGTGGCCTGGTCTAGATTTGGGGATTTCTGTGGTTGAATTTTCTAGCAGTGTGCTACTGAGGTCCGAGCGAGGGCAGTACATGATATTAATTTGAAGCAGAGGATTCTTATGTTTTAACAAACTGCAGCATTTTAACGATCTCAGCTTCAGATGTGATCTGACGGCCGGCAGCTCTTGGCTGCCTCAGGTCTTTGTTTTTGTCTCTGACTGTTCTTTCTAAATAGTTTAATCTCAAGCACCCACATGCTTACTGAGGGCTCTTAGCCTTTCAGGACTAGATGCTGTTTCTGAGCAACGACATGTGCTGTGTTGTTCTAGAGCCAGCTGAGGAGAGGAAGGATGCCTTGCAACAACTGAGCAGAGTTTTGAGGTGTGAGTGAGCCACTTCTCTTTAGAGTCTCTATTGCAGCTAACAGGGCTTAGAATTGTCCTGTTTACCAAGTGTGTGCTCTGTAATCTCAGATAAACCTCCATAAGCATTTCAGCTCAGTTCTATTTTTGATTTTTTAAAAATAATATAAAACAATATATCTTAAAAGTAACAATTTAAGCTACAAATTGAACTTGCCATGTATACACACCACACACACACACACACACATATGCATTCCCTCCTTTGGTGATAGTGTAGTCCTATTTTATGCTATTTTATGTCTTTTTTTTTTTTTTTTTTTTTGAGACAGGGTTTCTCTGTGCAGCCTGGGCTGTCCTGGAACTCACTGTATAGACCAGGCTGGCCTTGAACTCAGAAATCCGCCTGCCTCTGCCTCCTAAGTGCTGGGATCAAAGGTGTGCGCCACCACTGCTCGGCTTGTGTAGTCCTATTTTGAAGGAAAACATTCATATAATTTTGAGAAAAATAATTTTATATTGAAATTTTAAATTAGATTTTTAATGATATAAAAACCTTAAAAATATACCCATTTTGTAAAATAGGATATGCATTTTAAATGAACTTTGATAATTTATGATTATAGATTTTCATTTTTATAGTTAGACTTCACTGTTGTTTTGACAGTGAGTACATGCAAGTGGTTTTGGATACATTTTTAGTTTCAGCAGCCAAGGATAGATATTTCATAAAGTAAACATATGAAAATAAAATGGTGAGCCTCACAGTTCTGTCCAAGTGGCAAGTCTGAGCTGTCTTTCTCTAAAGTATTCATATTGCTGTCCTCTGCTAGAGTGCTACAAGGAAGGGCATAGTTCAAGAAGGCTGTTCTTCTAACTGAGTATCCTTGGGCCAGTGGCCTAAATCCATCATGCGTCTTCCTGTGTCAGCTGACCAGGGCACTGGGCTACTGTGAGCTAGAGGAGTATAGTCTCTAGCTAGGCTCCTTGGGAAAGGAGAAGGCACGTTAAAATGTGTATCTTTAAATAGTTGGATTTAAGCTTTAGGTGCGACTTACCTTCATGATCCTGATGTGAACATCTTACTAAAACTTAAATGTTTCTTTTTCATTTTCCCTTTAGGATAAACAATTGTGTGGGTGAAGACAACCATTGGCTCTTTCTGCAGCTGTGTTTCTACACTGAGCTGCTCACTTGCTACGCACTGATGTTTTCTTTCTGCCATTATTATTATTTTCTTCCACTGAAACAGCGTAATTTGGTAAGACATGTTTATATCCACTAATGTTACAGCTGCGATGTATGTTGTGGACATGGTAGTTCATTGAGTGCAGGCAACTATAGCAGTGACAGCCTCAGACCAGCGAGCTGTATACTGCGCTGGGTTTGAGGAAGTGCTCTGTTGTTCTCTTAGACAAGTCTCTTTGTGACTATTTGTGTCACTCTTTCAGTATAGGAGTCTTGGTTTAAAAGTAACATAAAATAATGAAAACAAAGGAAAAGTATAAAAAAATCTTTGGTTTTTCTTTTTAAAATAAAATCAGACAGGTTTATTTATTTTACCATTTAAAAAATTTTTTATACAATTTATTTTGCATATTCTTTCTTCTCCTGCTTCTCCCAGATTCTTCCCACCAAACTTCATCTTCCTCTCCTTTCCTTTCCTCTCCTCCGTCCCCCCTCCTCTCTTCTCCTGTCCCGTCTTTCTATCTCTGTCTCTGCCTCTTTCTGTCTCCCTCTGTCTCCAAAAACAAAAGCAAAACATCAAGCCAATAAAATCCAAAGTCAAAAAACACCAAACCATAACCAAAAAAGAGGACATAGAACATGGAGTGTGTTTTGTGTTGGTCAGCTATGCTGAGCATTAGGTCTGTCCTGGAGTGTGGGAAATTAGTTACATTTCTTAAGGTTCTCAAAGAATAGTTAACATTTGAGAAGAGTACTCTTTCTTTTGTTTTTGTATTTTAAGCCTAGATCTCAGCATGTAGCCTAAGGTAGCCATGAACTCTTTGCCTCCGGTTCATTTCTCCCGCGTGCCAAAGATTATAGGTATGTGCCACCATATCTGGCCTTCTGTCTCCAGCTCTCCCTAGCAGTTTGTAGAATGTTCTAGATCAGTGGTTCTCAACTTCCTAATGCTGTCATCCTTTAATATATTTTCTCATGTTGTAGTGACCCCCAAGTATGAATTTATTTTTTGTTGCTACTTCATAACTTTAATTTTGCTGCTCTTATGTAAATATCTGTGTTTTATGATGGTTTTTATGGCCCTCATGGAAGCATTGTTTGATGCCCCCCCATGGGGTCATAACTCACAGGTTGGGAACCTGCTATTTTTAGGTATAGATCATTTGAACAATGCTCAGACTTGTCTAAATGGTTTTGATGCTAGCAGCTCCAGAGCCTTTGGCTCCTGACTCTGTCAACACTATACTTCTCACTGTAGAGTTTCTAATATTCACAAGAGAAAATGGAGGATAGTGGAATGAGTGAGGTACTGCACATAGAAAGTCGCAGACTGGGTGATTTCCCAACTGGCTTTAGTTACAGAGCTGGTTTAAACACAATTTATGCTATTTTTCCACTTTATTTGGGCCTTGGTTATATTTTTAAAGAATATACTCTGTGTGTGTGTGTGTGTGTAAGAGAGAGAGAGAGAGGGAGAAAGAGAGAGAGAACTGATGGAAGTGGGTACTTTTTCTTCACAATTACACTGCTTTATGCCTTTGCATATAAAATGCCATGGTGATAGGTGTGTGGTCAAGCTGTGAAGTGCAGGAGTTGGGAGTCTTAGTTCCATGCATGATTGCTTTGGTGTGGATGATTGTTCTGAGACCTGGCTGTTCCGTGTGGCTACAATCCTCAGTGGAGCTGTGTCTCACAAGTGATTGGATTGTGATTATTAAATATGATGTACGTCATTAAAATTGTATCCAATAACAGTAAAATTCAAAAGACAATTTTGCTGCTTATTGGTACTGATCATTAAACGTAGAGCCTCATGTAAGCTAGCCTTGCAACTGAGCTGTATCCCTAGCCCACTCTTTAGTTTTCAGACAGGGTCTCACATTGGCCAGGTTGATCTTGAGCCTCCTCTTATTCTATTGCCAAGACAAGCCTTGAATTTGTAACCTTCCTGTCTCAGCTGTCAGAAATGGTTTCAAATGTATTTGTCATTTTCACACTGAAAATATAGTGCCTGTTTCTATTAGAGTTTTAGAAAGGTTTCATTTTGCTTAAGGTTAATTTGTGGCATAATTGGTGTTAATTAGAACATGTGAATCATCCAAGAAGACTGTGTGAAAATTCAACGTCAGAAGAAGTGTTTTAAAATTGTTCTGTGGGATTAAGGTCGTAGTTTTTAAAAGTGTGAGGAAAAAAGATGTGAGATGTGTCAGTGGAGAGAAAAAGATCATGAAGAGAGACCCCCTTTCTAGGCAGGGCGGGGTCAGCAGCTTCTGCCTGTGGGGGCTAATGGACCTCCATACTTAGATTTTGTTAATTAGTTTTATGGGGGGGAATAAAAGGCTATTCTCATTTTTCCACGCATAGTTTGTGACTACTTTTGTGCTCCAACAAAGTTGAGTGGTGGTGACAGACTGTATGGCTATTAAAACTCAGACAATACTAAGGACCTGGATGTAAGTTTACCATGGTAGTGGAGAGGTCATTTTGAAAGCAGGCACTCTAGATTCAAATTCTTACTTTCTTTTATTATGCGTATAACCCTCAATAGGTTGTTAAACCCTTCTGCTTTGTAATTTCATTTTCTGAAAGGTGTGAATAATAATGAAACTAAATAGCTAATATAGTTAGCCAGGCATGGTGGTTTTGTCTGTAATCCTAGAATTTTTAGGCTGGCTAATTTCAGAAGCATCAGCAGTTCAGGGTCAGCTTCAGCTACATAGCAAGTTTGAGGCTAGTCTGGGTTATATAAGGCCTCATCTCAAAAACTAAAACAACTGAGAAAAAAAGATAATAATTGCAGAAATACCTGGCAAATAGCATATGTTTATCTTATTTTACATTTGATTTCATGAAAACTCTCAGAAGCAGAGAATATTTTCTTTTGTCTATTTTTATGAAAAAATTATAAGCCATTGAACAGTATTGCAGAAGGTTTGGTGACATTCAAAAGAAATTCTAACAACAAATAAGAATGGCACAATACTTACATGGAAGATTTAGAGATTTGAAATTACGAGAATAATTTACTTTAAAGTTAGAGAGATGGGGAGATGGCTTAGTGAGCAGCAAAGTACTCATGGCCCACTGTGGTGGTTTGTACTTGTAATCCTGGTGCCAGGGAGTCGGATGGGAGGAGCCCTGGATTTATGACTAGTGCTCTAGCCTAATTGGTAGGCTTCAGGCCAATGAGGGACCCTGCCTTCCCATTGTAGGTGTATGGCCTTCCCATTGATACCTGAGGTTGTCCTCTGTACCACCCAACATGCACAGGAGCCTGCACACACGTTAACATGCATACAAACATAATATGAAAGACAGGAACTATATTTTAAAGTAGAGAAACTGATTATAGGTGGTATTTGAATATATTTTCATACATGAACTATTTTTTTACATATATACTAAATGTTGGAAGATTAAAAGTTAAAAGTATATCAAAAGATTAAAAATCCTGGGGAGAAAATATGCAAAGCTATGTTTTGGAACTCAGACAAGAGTAATGCAGACTTTTTAAAATAGTAATAATATCTTAGTATTAATAAATGTCAATCAAGTAATCAGATATATTAACTATATTAAAGATATTTTGGTGTAAGTAATTCTTTGGTATAGGAATATAACTGTTGTTTATGCCTAGCAGTGTTGAGCAAACATTGTTCTTTAGCCTAAGCTTTCACGTGTCTTGGTAGTAAGTGGATTACTTCATAGTTTGCCCTTTTCTTTTTCTGTGCTCATCTTCATTTTAGAAGTGATGAAATGGAAACTTAAAATATATATCTTTTCCAAGATCATGTCGTTTGCCATTGAGGAATCTCTTGAGTTAGGGGTGGCAGTTCATTCCATGATCTCAAACTTGAGAGTCTGAGACAGGAGGATTGTCATGAGTCTGACATAGTGAATCTCAGTATGAACTACTTCATTTCAACTCTCCTGGAAGAAGTTATCCCAGTTATAAATCTGAAAGTATTGTCATTTCTTCAATTTTGAAGAATTTATTGGTTAGCCTAGGATTATAGATTAACATTGGCTTTCAGTTAAAAAATATTTTTCATTGTCTTTTGGTTTCTATAGTTTCACTGTAAAGTCAGTTGTTGGCCTATTTCATCAACATAATGTGATTTTAATGACCACTTTTATGATTTTTAAAATTCTCATTCTTAGTTATTCTATAATTCTGTAATGTGCTCTATTTTCTTTGCATTTTTCTGTTGAAAATTTAGTTTAACTTCTTCAACCTGTGTGATGAAATTCTTAAGTTATAAAATTTCTATCCCACTTTAAATATGCTGTGACCCTTTTTGCATAGTTTAGGATATAATTATGTATGTGTGAGGTTTCTACACTTGTCTTTGCAGTCTCTTTTTTTTTTTTTTTGCATACCCCAGAGTTTAATCTACTTTTCTACTGATCTCTCTTCTGATTTATTAATGGTAGCTTTTCTACTCTACTCTCTTGAGTTTTTAATTCTGTTACGTGGTACCTTGCACTTTTAGAATTCACACTTGATACTGTTTCTCATAGATTACTTTTCTAGGGAAAGCCTGCATTTTGCCATTTTCTTGAACATTCTAAAATATCATTTCTTAATATTTTAAAGATTTATTTATTTTATTTTATTTTATGTGCATAAATGTTTGGACTGACCATGCATGTCTGGTGCCCATGGAGGAAAGAAGGTGAAGGGTCCCTGGAAATGGAGTTAGGGATGGTTGTATGCCACTATATAGGTATTGGGAATCAAACCCAGGTTCTCTGCAAGAGCAGCTAATGTTCTCAACTATTGAGCCATCTCTTTAGTCCCTTCTTGAACATTTTAATTAAAGTTATTTTGATGCCCATACCAGATATTAATCTTTACCCTGATATGACTGATTTTTTTTTTTTATTGAATATTGGGTAAATTGTATGGCCAGTTGTGGAAGATGTAATTGATGTGTTTGATTTACTCTTGTATTTGTTTCTGTATAGGATAAAAGAATCCTCACCTTGACCCATTCGGGTTAGACCCAGTAGTGTTTTTCTCATACTGAACTGGGCTTAGTATAATGACTCTTTTTAGAAGATCATACTTTCTGCACTTGTATTTTGTAGGATGTTTGGTTGCTAAGTTTTATGAAGGACTAGTTTCATTTTATTCTTACTCCTCAGTTGTATCCTTCCAGGGTTTCAGCTGAAGAGCTGAGGTATCTCTTGTGGATTGTGTTTTCTGGTGTCCTTCCTGTGATTATGACAAGCAGTGCAGAATGTACAGCTCCTCTTAAGGCATCTCTGTGCTCTGGGATCTCAGCCTTAAGTTCTCACTAGGTTGCTAGGTTGGCCGCTGTTTACTGCCTTGCAGTAGCTGGTCATGGATTGGATTGGCTTTGTCTGACTTTTTACAGTGTCCTTAGGAAACTTAATTTCAGACATCTCTTACAGGTGTTGGTGGAAATAATTTTGTAACGGTTTGTTCTCAGGTGGTTCAAATCATTGTTGATATTCCTATTTATGTAAGGAAAGTTCTGTAGAGTGTTCAGTTTCAAAACCTATGTGTCCTTAAGGTTTGAGTACTGTTGGGTTCTGGACAGACTTGATGGTGAGGTAGAGATTATCAAAACAGAAAGAAGTCAAAAGTCAATGTGAATCAAGAAAACTACAAGAGGTTTGATGTTGGATTTGTGATTAGATCTGCTGTAAAACACTACAGTGAATGTTGTTGGGCTAAATAATAGTATGCTGTTGTTTTTATAGAAGTTCTTTTGAAGATGACATTGTAAACAGTTACCACTAACTTCAGTACGGAAGTCCACATTATCAGACTGACATTAGTGGTGGTTACAGTCCATATGTATTTTTGTGGGTCCTTCTTTGTACCCTTCCATTATTCCTATGAACAATAAAAACTTGCATGCTACTTTTGAGTTGTGTGTACAGCTGTCCAGAGAGTGTCATCCCTGTCTCATCTACCCTGTTACTACTTGAGATATACAGTAAAGACCCCAGAATCCCTGGATTCATTGGGAGTTAATGGTTACTGTGGGTCTCTTGAGCAGTAGGTGTGTGATTGATTTTGATCCTGTACTTTTGTCCTGAGGGAAATGTGAGGCTTTGCCTGCTTTTCATTTATACCCTTTCAGGTAGAGAGATGGCAGTAAAGCATCTTCCTGTCTTTAAATACCAAAGCTGAGTGTTCTAGATTGGGAAAGAAGATATTATCAACTCCTAGGTGCGTGTTAGTTTCTAGGATGAAAGTGTTTGCTCTGCTAGAAGAATAGGCTTGCCTGTGAACGGGACTTGCGAGTGTTTGTGAGAAGCTGGTAGGGTATAAATACCTCTTGGAAACAGAAATTGAAAGAAAGCAGGCTATTCTCAAATTCTGGGAGATAAACCATTTGTGAATCAGGTTTTCCATTTTTTTTATTTTCTGTTTTTAGAAGACTTTTTTCTGAGATAGATAACTTTAGTTTCTTTGCAGTTACCTGGCCCCAGGCTTTTCTTTTTCTTACAGTAATTTCTTTTTTTTTTTTTTGTTTTTCGAGACAGGGTTTCTCTGTGTAGCCCTGGCTGTCCTGGAACTCACTCTGTAGACCAGGCTGGCCTTGAACTCAGAAATCCGCCTGCCTCTGCCTCCCAAGTGCTGGGATTAAAGGCGTGTGCCACCACTGCCCGGCAGTAATTTCATGCTTAAAAAAAATTTTTTTTTTAATTTCCCCTGTAGTGCTAGGGAAAGCATGGCTGGCAAACACTCCACCACTGGATTACACTCCCTGAACCTCATGTCTTTTAATCTTTGCCTTTGAAATAGGACCTTTCCTGCCTACTTGTCAGGTTTTTGGGAAATACTCGAAAATGTCCTTTGTTGAGGGAAGGAAGGTATAGAAAGTGTAATGGGTAAGGCTGTCTGTCTTTCTTTCTTTCTCTCTTTCTTTCTTTCTTTCTTTTCTTTCTTTCTTTCTTCTTTCTTTCTTTCTTTCTTTCTTTCTTTCTTTCACTTTGAATTCCAAATAGGATTTATTTCTTAAACTTATTTATATTGCAGGTCTTCTGTTACAGAAAGCCTGTGAACTAAAAACAGTTAGTTTATATGATCTATTCTCATTGAAAATAGTAATTTAAAAATTCCGGGGACTAGATATGGCTCAGTATTTAAGAGTACTTGCTGCTCTTGCAGAGGATCCAGGTTCAATTCCCAGCACCTACCTAGTGGGCTCCCAATTATCTGTAGTTGCTGTTGGGGGATCTGACACCCTCCTTTGGTATTCATGGGCACCAGGTACACATGTGGCATACATACAAGGATGCAGGCAAAAGCCACATACACATGATAATGAATAAATAAATCTTAAATTAAAAAATCTGAAGGTCTCAATTAATGTACGAAAATAATAAATAGGTGTCTAGAAATTTTCAGAAACTTGAGTAGCAGGCTCAGTTTTTAAAAATAATCAGTTTTGGAAAATTTGTAAAATGTATAAGCTTTGAGTTTAGAAGTCTTTAAAATCTTAATCATAAATTTATTTGTTTTCATGATAGTGTAATGTTGAGTTTTCCTTAATACTCTTGAAACTGATGTCTTTAATTATTGAGATAAAAATTATTGGAAGATCTAAAAATCTATTGCTTACTATTCTAATTAAATAAATTAAATGGATATTGAAGGAAATGAACTTTAATCATTGACCAACATGTATGTTTGACTGTTTTATATACTTATTTTAAGAGTTTCGTAAGCAAATTTTAGTCACTTAATTGTTTAACTGGAATATAAGAGACAAAACTGTAGATTTTTAATTAAATATGAAGGAAGATACTGTATTTAGAGTGAACTATTTTAAGTTGTATATGGGGCATGAATCCTTTATCAGTTCTGCATTTTACAATTTTTCTAATAAGTTAGATAATTTTGAGCTTGATAATACTGGGAATGTTGGGAAACATCACCTTTGGAGTGTCCCTGAGACTGATAAGATGGCTTCGACTCAGAGACATTCTGTAGCTCATTCATGGAGCATCCACTGACAAGATGATTCGGGCTGGTGCTTTTTGGTGTAGCAAGCATCAGTCTGCAAACACTGCTTCTATTTTCTCCTGAGGAATGTTTTTTTCAAGGAGGGAGGGAGCAGTGTTTCATGTCGCCTGAGCTGGCCTCAAACTTGCTATATAGCCCAAGCTGCCCTTAAATTTCCATTCTTCCTGTCTCCATCTTCAAGTGCAAGGATTATAGGATGTGCTACTATGCTTGGTATACCTGAAGAATTTTTAGGCTATTTATACTAGGATTTAAAATTTTTTAAATATAGATTTAAAATATACTAACATGTTACAAAATTTGCCCCTCAGAGAATGACAAGTTGATAAATTCATGCATTGATGTTTTTATCTTTTTTATTGAGGCAGCCCTGAATTTAATATTTTTATTAAACATAAAGGCTGTTCACTCTGTTTTATAAAGACATCATAGTAGTGTAATATTTTATAATGTATATCAATTGGCAACTAGATATTGTGGACAGTAATTACTATCTATGAGAGAAAAATATTTTTAAGTAAATAATTTATAGTGTTAAAGTAGGGGTTATCATTTGTTAGCAGCTAATCATTTGTGGAATACCACTTCAGTTCTAAAATTATGCTTTTAAAATTATTTTTAGATGAATTAGATTCAAATTAACTTCTGATTGATTCTTTTATAGTTATTTTTATGTGAAGGGCAAAATCCTACAAACTACACTTAATGATCTGAGAGCAGGGGTGACAGAAGGAGAAGAGAGGAGAGAGAGTTTAAACAAAGGGCTCGCTGCCAATATTCATAAGAAGGGAATAAATAACATGCAATGGCCAGCCAGACTTTTCTGCTAGCAAGATATATTACTGCTATTCCAACTGGATGATAGCTAATAGTGTTGCTAGGGATTTGTTGTCATATAGAATTGTGCCACACAATTATACATTTGGCTAATAAAGAATAGAAATAGCCAGAAGACTTGATTGCAGATACCTTTGAATATTTCTAAATCTCATTATAGTTAAAAAATATTTCTATATAATCAGCCTTAAAGATAATTAGTATATCATTGTTTATTGCTATTAAAATACTTTAGGCCTTAGTCGTCATTATTTTATCATGTATAAGGTCACTTATTTATATGGTCATTGAAGAATGGAGAATATTTATGAAATACATATTTAACTTTATGAACTTTTGTTAAGTATATCCAAGAATAGTATGGGATTAAGATCAATATGAAAAAAAAACTAGTAATGCTAGTATGAAGGTAATCTAGCTTCTTTGTTCATGTGTACTGACTTCACTGCTAGGAATATTCTCTCTCTGTAACATTTACAGATATTGGTAGACAAAACCAATCTAATCTAATAATTGTCAGTTCTTTTGTCAGTGTATTTCTGACAGGTGGAACATATAAACTTTGTAACAAGCCCTGAGCATGTGCTGTGAAAACAGGTTGGCTGGATGTATGTCTTTATGAAACTGTTTCTGATGGTCTAGTTCTAAATGGAGAGGTGTTTAACATGGGAGACACAGCAGCCTCTGCCCCTGAAACAGTCAGTGTATTTGAGTTTAAATGATTAGAACTGGGAACAGTGTTGTCACTCCCTTAATTCTATTAGACACTGTAGTTCTTCAGTTAGTGGTGAGTTTAGCAAGAGAATGTTACCTAGTTTCTTATGAATTTGTCCAGGTTTTCTAGAGATTCTACTGCCAAAATATTGTAAGGCAAACAAGATAATTTTTCTGAAGTATTCACTGTTTGCCTGGAAATCAGATGCTGGTCACATTTGCTCTATAGTAACAAAATTGAATGCACATATATACAAAATGTAAGGCTTAATTCTGGACACTCAGTGATAGGCACTAGGGAGGTGTAATAGTGAGTTTTCCTTTAGATATTAATTTCCATTAGGATGTAATGATAGAATAGTTTATGTTCCTTCAGAGAATGTAGGAAGAAAAACAATAAATTTATAAGTTACCCACTTATATTTTGGAATTAATAAACAAAGGCCCAAATATGGAGACAAGTCATATAGCTATAAGGATTTTCAGACTAAAATAAAATGTATTATAAAATGAATTTTCATATTAGCATTAATCTCTGCATATGAAATCTTTTTGAAAACTCAAATCTTTATGTTAGGTGTGTCAGATATGATCCAATTTATTTTGTTTCTTGGAAAACCAGAGAACCCAAATGTGGGTTGGGGCAATCATTTTTAAATAATTCTGTATCTATTTTAAACTCTATAACATAGAGTCTCTATATAATAATATATAATATATAGTCTAAATTTTATGATTACAGTTTTCTTTTTTACATTGTCATGTACAGTATGTCTGTAGACGAGTACACAAATATTAAAGTATACATACACAGGCCAGTGGACTACCCAGGGCTGTATGGGCAGCATTTGAAAGACATTTTTTAAGTATAGTTAATATCCACTGTGTGATTTTTGCTATAAATATTCATAGTATCACTTAAAATAATATATTTTTTCTTTTGATGGATAGATACATTGTTCCCAGTAATGCACCCATCAGGCAACCTTGCTTGTATCTCTTTCTTTTTGGTGCCTGTGGTTCACTTGGTTTGTAGCTAGAAGTACTGCTATCCAAAAGCACCTTTTTACACATGTATGTCACATATGTGAACTTCCTAATGGAATTCTACAATGCAGTTGAATCCATTTAAACATGTACCAGTAGATGATACAGGTTGAAGCTGCTAATAGTTTCTCAGGCTGCATTAAGGGTCTAGCTTTGGGTCTGTGGTTCAGGTGATAGAAAATCCCAGTATACTCAGGATTGCTTCTCTAGTCTACTGTCTCATCCTTATGGTTGGACCACCCTCCGTGGAGTTCAAACTTTGTGATAGTTGTAGAAATAATCTTGTTACATGGTAAAGTGATACTTTTGTTCCACCCCCCTCCCCGCCATCATTATCCACAGGAGTGATTTTGGATATTTTCTCTTCTTTTCTCTCCCAAGAGAGTTTAAATTTTAGGAAATAAGGTTTTGTCAGGTAGGCTTGGTTTGTACGGTGCCTGAAGCAATTGTTACAGCCATGATTTCTTCCTTTTTATCCCTCTTTGGTGGCATTGTTCTGCTGAAGACGGGTGCAGTAGAGCAGACACTCCTGCCATGCTCTTTCACATAAGAGTATTTGCTATTCTTTAGGTTTGACCTTTTTTCCTGTGAAAATTAACAATACTTACACACCTGTGAGAACAGGGTGCAGGCTGCCAGCTGAGCACATCCTCTTCCACTCCGATGATTTTGTTTTTATATTGTATTAGTTATGTAGAACAGTGTGAATGGACACTTTTATGTGGTTTGAATTTCATGATCCACAAAGGTAATAAATAGAGCTTTAAAAAAAAATAGGAAACTTTGATAGTCCTCTAATAAACAGTGAATAAATCTTTCCTGGAATGAATGCTCTAGAGGCCACTCAGTGCATGGCTGTCAGGTGTGAGCAGGATGATCATTTCTATATAGTCTCTTGCATATACGACCTATCAAGGAACATTGAGGAAAAATTATAGTTGAATGAGCCTGGACAAAGATGACTGACTGCTAAGCACAGTTAGCTAGTTCATCCAAGGCAAAATCAAGCTTAGTTTATCCTAGGAGAACAGGGTAGATTTCCCATTAGAAAGTTAGTCTGCAAAGTTCATCACAAAAATAGGTCAGATAAATGAGTATCTCAGTATATGGACAAAGATAAAACTTCAATTTCCATATTATCAGACTAGAAGTAGATAACTTCCTTAGTCAGAAGAAAGTTTTCCAAAACAAATTCCTCAGCACTGCCAAGTGTGCTGATGAAATGCTGACTTCTTTTGCCTTGTGTTAGATGGTGTCAGACCTGGAGGCCCAGAGATGGAGGGTCAGACCTGGAGGCCCAGTAGATGGAGGGTCAGACCTGGAGGCCCAGTGATGGAGGGTCAGACCTGGAGGCCCAGTGATGGAGGGTCAGACCTGGTGATGGGGCCCAGTGATGGAGGGTCAGACATTAAAGCTCTGATGGAGGGTCAGACCTGGAGGCTCTGATAGAGGCTTAGACCTGCAGGTTCAGTAGTAGAGGAGATGAGTTGGATGATCAGTAATTGAGGGTTAGACCTGGAGGCTAACCTAGTTTGCTAGGGCTAGTATAACAAAATACCACAGACTGTGTAACTTAGAAGAAAATTGTTCCACCAATTATGATGGCTGCAAGTTCAAGGTTATGGTGCCAGCAGATCTGACTTTACCTTGTTGATTTGGGTTAAAAGCACCAACCATCCCAGTGTGCCCTTAGTGGTATTTCCTCTGTGTAGAAGAGTCTTGGACTTTTTTCTATGCCCATACATCCTCCCTTTTAAGGGCATCAGTCATTTCAAGGAGTGACCACTTTAGTGTCTTACTTTAATTTAGTCATAGCATTAAAACTTCTATCTCCAAATACAGTCAAATTCTGAGGAATTAGGGGTTAAGACCTCAACACATAAATTTTGGGGATATCTGTTTTCACACTGATAGTAAAGATTCTGAGTATAAATGGGTTCTTGATGTACTACAGTTCATAAGATAGTTTGGGACTTTAAAAGTGCTTTATTTAAAAAGAAAGAAAGACAGAATTAAAGTACAGATTTAGATTCAGTGTGAGTAATGCATGTGTGAACTTGGAATCCAGTTTTTTCTGAAAATATAAAAATGATAAGCAATTTTATGTTAATTTTTTATACTATTTTAAGTAATTCAACTATATAACTAAATGCACAATGTAACTTTAAACATAAATATTATTGTCTTGTCACCATCCATTTTTAAGAAATCTTTTCCTAAAAAGGAACAAAATAGATTTTATCTGGTTAGAAGTAGTCACTTTAGCATAACAATTTCTACTGTAAAAGCATATGCATGCCTTGAATCACTCTACCAGGTAAAACCATGTGCTAAAACCCAAGAGCTTGGGGGAATGAAGGCACAGCATCCCCAACATTTTTGTCAGTTACACTAAAAAAGGGTGATTGCCTAACAAAAACAGCAGTGTGGTTTCTTCTTACCAAATGGTCAGGAAGTACACACACCCCACTGAACTCAGAGCATGGTGTGAGTTGGACTCAGGTTGTCTTGTGGGAGTGAGTGTCAGAAATAAGCATTGCCAAGGGAAGGTGGCAGGGCCTCGTGGGTGAGCATGGCTCATGTGATACACTCTAGGAGATTTGGGGGAGTGAACTGTCTTGTTTGTTCCCTATGGCTTGATTCAGTAGGGTGTACTTTAAAACTTGGTTCATCTGGGGTCCCTTGCAGATGCGATGGACAAGGAACATGGTTCTCGTTTTTGCTTCATTTGTGAAGTGCATTGCTTTTCAATTTTATTTTTTATAAGTATTTAGAATTAGACGTTTTAAAAGTGAAATGTTGGGTGACAGAACAGTTCAAGTGGTCTGGGGAGTTTTAAGTTTTCCAGGCTAATGAGTATCTATTGAAGGTATAGAGCCAGCTGTTTTTCTTGAGTCTAAAGCTTTGTCAGGATGATCCATAGAAAAGCATCAGTCCTTTGTTTCAAACAAATCTGTCTGTTAGTTCACTCATTCTTCAGAAAATTGGCTGCATGCTGTTCAGCTTGCCTTGGCTTTCTGGTCCTGCTGCTTCAACTCCCAAGCTCTGGGATGCTTGCTTTGCACCCTTCCCTCCTGGCCCTACTTTTGGGATAGCCACAACCTCGTAATCCTTAACCTTTGTCGGAAGCATGCACTGGTTGCATTTGAGGCATCCTTCCAGTCCATCCATTGTATCTAACACTGGCTGTTTTACTTCCAAGTTTAACAGCAACTGACTCCTGGAGAAATACTAATTGTTTGACACTTTCCCTTGGTATTTTCAGTAACTATGATGCCAAATGGATTGTTCTTTGTCTTTCTGTCCTTAGAGCATAGTTCATGTTCAGATTGCTTAGTTCCATTCCCTGGAAATGACTTGTCTTATTACAGTTTCCATTATCCCATCATGCACCTTTCCATCTTGGCAGCACTGTGTGCTTGCATCTCCACTGTTACAACATGGGACATGTGAGAGTGCGTAGACACGTCATTGTTGTTTATCGTGTGTGTGTACAGCACAGGGCTAACTGAATGGGAGAACAAATGGAGAAGCTTGTTCTTGTAGTCCTGTTATGGAGGGTTGCCCTCAATGGTGCTAAATTAGATAGTTAGTAGGTATTTTAGTATTATAAATCATGCCTCTACATTCCAAAGTTTTATCAGGGTAATAACAAACTTTCCTTGTGGACCAAACACCCTATAGTGTTTCTGGTTTTTGTTTTCTTCCACAAATTGTGTGTGTGTGTCTGTGTGTGTGTGAAAGGTAACTTGTAACTCTGGGATTGAGAGAGATTATTATTTCAAGATATAATACAGTAGTGAAATCTTACAGATTTAACTTTCTGTTGTAAGTTCTAAAGTTATTTTTTAAATTTTCAAATATTTATGTGTTGATGACATGGAACAAAAGGAGGAAACAGTAAGGGGAATACTTATACACAGTGTATTGGCTCTGATTTCAATAGTTAGCAATACTGCAAGTCATTTAAAAGAGTTTCTTTTTCATTGTAGGACCTCTTTGTTGTTCGTCATGAGCTGGCTATCATGAGACTAGCTGCCTTCATGGGCATTACTATGTTAGTCGGAATAACTGGACTCTTTTATACACAACTGATTGGCATCATCACAGTAAGTATATTTTTAATGTAAAAACTGTCATGTATAAACAGATGATGTAATTGTGGACTTCATTCTAAAATGTTACAGGAAGTTTACAAGTTAAAGTGTGGAAAAGAACAGTCTTCTACAAATGGTTCTGGGACAGAGAGATATTCACAATAAGATTGTCTCTTTGCTTCATGACATATGCAAAAAGTTAACCTCGAATGGATTATAGTGCTGAAATGGAGGACCTAGAGCAGCAGCTCTCAGAAGAAAACATAATTGACAATGTTGGTATCTTAGAGCATCCAAGTGAAAACTACCAGAGAAAAATAAGTTGAACTTCATCAAAATGACTTTTATCTTCAAGGGGCTCTATTTAAGATAATGTGAGAAGACCTTAGAACTCAGTTGGTCTTCACACACTGTTGTATGTGTGACATAGTGCAGTGTTACAGAGTCTTTAATAACAGCGAGCCACAGAGTTCCTGCTAGACTTACCAGTTCCTTTTCTTCATCCAGCCCCAAAGAGGGGCATGTGTACACACAACAGGTATTTCTTAGGGGTCCCAGGCTGGAGGCAATCCAGTACCTGTCCATTATGTAGATGCAAGGATGTGTGACTTGCCCATGAGAATATGAAAAGAATGAAGTGCTGATCCATGGTACTATGCAGTAACCTTGAAGACATGCTAACTTAAAGACCACACACTTCAACAGGGCAGTCTGTATGAAATGTATAGAGCAGGTGCTTAGAGGAAGGAAATGGCGCTCTGGTTGCATAGGGCTGGAAAGCTAGGGACGACAGTTCAGAGGTCTAGAGCGTCTTTCTGTGATAATAAACATGTTCTAGAAGTGAAATTACTGGGTCACATGGAGCCATGTCCCCAACCGCTGGACCTTTTATCCAATGAGACACTCTCCTCCAACAGTGTATGGGAATTTCAGTTGCTCCACATCTTTGTCATCTCTTGACAATAGTCTTGTTAACTAGATTTTCTGTTGGAAATAGTACTTTTTTTCTATTTGCATTTCTCTGATGTCGAACACTTCTTTCTATGCTTATTGGGACTTCATGGAGCTTCGTGAAGTGTCCATTTTAATCTTTTCTATTTTTATTTTTTAACCATCGAGTGTAAATTGTTTCCACTACCTCTTGGTAGTAATGGTAACAAGTGACATGGTTATGAGTAGCAGTGCCGAAGATAGGGATTGTTCCCTGAGATCATGCTCTTACTGCTAAGCTCATTCATGGTTACTAAGAACAAGCTCCCAATGCACAAGTCATGTCCGAAACAACAAGTTGTGCACATTGTTTAAGTTCCATCTTTGAGTTTGTCAGAATCCCTACTGGGTTTTTAAATCCCTCAAGCAGGTTTCTGAAATTCCCCTGTAGTTATTGTTAAAGGTTAGGAGTGGACATTGGGAACATAGAGCTGGAAGTGCACATCACTACTGAGGTCTGGCAGAGGTTTGTGGCTGAGTCACAACTTCCTTCCCACCGCAAAACTCGTTAGCTTCTGAGGTTGTACTGGGATGGCAGCTATTTCACACTTTTTAAAGGGTCTCTACTGTAAAGTTTGAGTATTCTGAGTTGCACATAATAAGTAAGTTATTTGTTACTTGCTTGGTCCTAACCTGACACTCTCACAATACAACATGCTAATAATTATTTTCATATTGTACGTTTCTTTTTTTTTTTTTTAAAAAGAAAAAGAGTAGCAGTTTGTTAAAAGAGTAGCAGTTTGTTGTACTAAGCAGGGAAACTGGGCTCTCCTATGTTATTTCTAAACTGAGTAGAAAGCACACAAAATGGTACATGTATGAGACATTCAGGAAAAGATCAAGCACTGAGAAGGAGGAATATACTTTGTCAGTCTGATCTTTAACTACTGTCCTTGCCCTCAAATACAGATGCTCATAAGGGAAATTACTATTTATCAAGTGGAGGAGACAGCTCATTTGGTAGCACAAATGTGAGGACCTGAGTTTGGATTCAGAACCCACAAATAAAAGCCAGGTGTGGCAGGACACATCTGTAACCCTGCATCAGAAGAGGGAAGCAAGTGCAGCCTTCCCTCTTCAATGGCCAGCTAGTAGCTGAGTCAGTGAGCTCCAGGTTCAGTGAGAGGCCCTGCTATATGACCCTTATGGCATAAAAGGAAGAGTGACTGAAGAAGGTATCCATCTCTGACCTCCACATGAATGTGCATACATGTACGCACCGCGCCACACACACATACATACATACATACACACACACACACACACAGGCACCACACAGATAAAAAAATTAGAGTAAATTTTAATTACATGTCATTGAAATTTTTGTGGTGACTGTCAAGCACTTTTCTTTTTGGATTAAGTGAATAGTGGTTTCAGAATTTGCTCCACCGTTTGCTGATTCAGAATTCATTTTGAGGCTTAATAGTTGTCATGTTTTTAGTGTGTGGTATTTTTAAACTATTACCATCCCTACAAAATAACATTTAAAACATGTTGCCTATACCTTCTTCATAAATACTTGTTATGTTCTATCTTTTATTAAATGAAGCTTGCCTGTAGGCTTCATCATATCTGAGACGCACAGGTCCAGCACAGGTGAGCTAGCGTGAGTTTGAAGATAGCATCGAGCGTGGAGGAGTCACAGTGGACCAAGCCACTCTCCCTTCCCTTGTCCCCATCATCTCGTTGGGAAGAAAGGATATCATTTCCTTGTAGAGAACTAGAGTTCCCTAGCTTGAGTGTAGGTCCACTAAACCAGTGAGCAGAATAACGCTAGCTCTGTGCGTAGCCTGAGGGGTCAGAGAAGCAAGGCTCTCATTTTTAGTTATTTCTTCATTGTTTCCTTTAACCTGGAATGAATAAACTCTATTAAAGGACCACAAACAATACACATCAGGTATTTCTAGTAAATCGACTAATCTAAAGCAAAATTTTAAGGGTTTACTTTCTTTTCAGATTTTATTTAAATTAGGATTTAAATGTTTGAGTCATGTTGTATTGTGTGCTCCAACTGAATGAATACTGGAAGTCATGTTTGGAAAGCAGTTGGCTTTGATGCATTTTTTATTTAGGAAACAAGTTATTTAGCAGCCCTTGCTGAGGACCCCTTCTTTGCTCTTGGATCTGAATGAAGTAGACAGTGATGTTGTTATTAATATAATTGACATCAGAATTAAGGAGCAGTAGTCCCAGGCAGCACGAGGAAATTCCTGCTGGTGTTAACAGTGCAGGGTAGCCAGACCAGTCCGGTTTCCAGTGACAGGAGGTGTAATCAAGAAGCCTAACAGCTGCTCAGCTCCCTAGGGAGGTCCTGACAGGGAGCTGTTATCTGCCATGACACTCTTTTGACAGTTTGTCTAAATTTTGTATACAAGCATTTCTGTTTGCTGGGCACAGCCGTTTGTGTGCTAGTGTGAGCTTCTGATGTCTTCTTTGGAGCTCACTGCATTGCTCAGTGTGCTGAAGTTAGGGATAGGGTGAGGAAGATGTACTGAGCTGCAGCTTTGTAGAAGCTTAAATTTTATAAGTGTGTTGCCTTTGGTCTCACAGATGCCATTGGGTTCTAGTTGAATATGAAAGATAAAATTTAAAACTGTTGCATAGAAAATATTTCTTCTTACATCTACTAGCCCATGTTTGATTTGTAGTCAAGACTTGCCTAAATATAGAAAGGATCATTAGTGCATGAGTGACTGTGGTGGTTTGACTAAGAATGGCCCCTATAGTATATAGACTTGAATACTTACTCACCAGGAAGTGGAATACTGTGACAGGAATAGAAGGGTTAGGAAGTGTGTCCCTAGCGGTGGCTTTGAGCTTCTGGTCAGGATGCCGAGTCTCAGCTACTTCTCCAGTACCACGAATGCTTGTGTGCTTTTAGGCGTGTTCCTACCATGTCCCTCTGCAAATGGAAGCAAGCCCCAATTAAATGCTGATTTTTAAGAGTTCCTTGGTCACAGGGTCTCTTCACAGCAATAGAGTAGTTTCCAAGACAGTGACATAATTTTAACTGGGGCTAATCTTATGCAGTGAAAAATATCTTATATTCAAAATCAGATTAAAGTAGATTAGCTATTAAATAACATTTTATTAATCAATTAATGGATTTCTTTGCTTTATAAATCTATAGCCAGAAATGTAGACCTAAAATCGTCAAAATTTTATAATTGAGTTTTGCTAAATATCAGTGAATCACAGTGAGGTGAGTTAGTACAGTCTGTGTATAAATCATGCCTGACAACATCACTTGCAGCCAACATCGCATACATTCAGATCATTGTAGCTCACTCTCCTTAAAGAGACATCTCTAGCAGTTTTGCTTTCTTTCCTAAGTTATACATATACATATGTTGTGTGTGTATATATATGTATATATATATATATATAATAATAAAATGTATTTCTAGTACAGTATTTCCAATTGTAATATTATATGACAGATCTCCTTACTGCCTTCTTTAAAATACTAAAAAATGTCATCTAAATTTATTATGTTTCTTAGATGCTTTTCATGCTCATAGACATATTTGTTTGTATGTAGATATAGTAAAGAATCTTATAGAGACTATTTTTTCCTTTTTATAGTAACAAAAATTACATGTGGAATTGAATGACTTGTATACATGTGCTCCTGAGCAGAAGTGTTTCTCTATCTCGTTTCTCTTTTCTCAGTGTGATAGACTGTCCGAATGTAGAGATACTTTATTTTGCTGTGTTGCTAAGCATTTTGGGTGTTACTGTTACTTGGTGTTTTCCCCAAAAGTTGTTCTTACCATCTCATGATCTGAACACATGTGGATATTTAACCTGAATTTAAAGCACCGTAAGGTTAGAAGAAGCATGGATCTTATATTTTTTCACTTTTGATCTTTGCTAAGTGTCTCTCACATCCTATTTGTTCGTGATTTCCCAAAACCTAGGCTAAAGGCACATTGCGTTCTCTAACTCTCTGTCTTCTGTTGATAACAGAAACCTCATCAAAAGTATAATATTGATGTTAAAATGCAAAATAGTTGGGTCTGGGTCTTGACTCTAAGCATAGATATTTCAATTTTCAGCTGTTTGGTGACTATAGGTTACTTAATAAAATATTTTCTGCACAGTCACCCTCTGTGGCCTGCATATGTACATATGTAGTTTCTTTGTATGTGTGGACACCTTTGATGACTATTGTATTTCTTTTTATAAAGACTTTGCCATGTAGCTTGTAGTTACTCTATATAAATGGATGAGTAAATAAACACTAGTTTATATAATTTGGAGGTTTTACTTTATGAGTAGATTTTAAGTCCCTTGTGATTATAGGATTGCACATTGTCATTTTGTTTTTTATTATAAATTTTTGTTTAAAGATAATTTGAGTAACTGATATAATTAAGATATTGTTTTCTTCTAAGCATCCGGAAGTGCTTAGTAAAAACAATTAATAAAAATAAGGATTTTTAGTCATTGAGGATTTATTAGAAGTTTTAATGCATATTGATCCATTTAATTTCACAAAGACTTAGAAGGTAAGCATTCCTACTTGGAAATTGAGACGTGAAGTTTTACTTTCTTACCTATTTTGTATAGCGAGATAGTGGTTTGATGCAAAAAGCAAAGAAATTATTTTGGAAAAAGATTTTCAGTGGCTACAAATATAAAACTTTCTGCATCTCCACCATTGTCCTGCGATTGTTGAAATGTTTATGTGAGCTTCACATTTCAAATAAAAGACACAGCTGGTCCTCTGTTGCGATGGCCACTAAGGAACTGCCAGTTTCCTCCGTTTCTAATGAGGAAACTGGAAGGAGAGAGAATAAAGGTTAACAAGACTCCCCGCCTTCCCATTGTACAAACTTAAAAATAAAGAATTACGCTATTTCTGGTTTGCCTGGTTAGTTCTGTCCTGCAGAGATGTACTAAAGGTTGCCAGTTTGTGCAATCTTGTTCTGCTAGGTACTTTGGAGTTTAAAGTTAAATGGGGATTAGAAAGATGGCTCAGAAGATGTACTGCTCTGGCAGAGATCCCGAGTACCTCTGCTGGATGGTAACTCCAGCCTCGGGGGATCTGACACCCCCTTCTGGCCTCCATTAACACCTTCATTCATTCACCACACACACACACACACACACACACAACACACACATACATACATACAATTTTTGAAAAATAAAAATGCTACTGCTTATATACTAGTAAGCAGTCAAATGAAGCTCTTACAATTAGGGGAACTCAAAGACAGAATAGGTATATGACCTCAAACTACAAAAGACTTTCCTGAACAGTGTTTCCAAGCCTACATACAGTAAGTCAGTGTAGCATCAACCAGTTAACCACCTATGTGCAGCATAGAGGCATCCTGGTCAGGGAGACCTTCGGGCACAGATTTCAGGTGACTGTGAAGGCTCTATGCAGGTGTGTTAAAGGGCTTCTCTCTGATGGCTACCTTTACTTTCATCAGGTCTTAAGTTCGGTATGCTAAGAAACTCCTTTGGAAACTATTTCCAGAGTTAAACAGGCCCAAAGGCAAGTACTCTTCCACACTCTGAAGACAGTTGTTAGAACCAAATGGACTCTTTATCCTTTATGTGTTGCTCTGTATGTCTGAGGCCTTTCTACTGCACATTCTTTCCCCAGCGGACAACATTTTATGGCCAGATTGTGCTGCTTGGTGAGAGTCAACTGAAGGCAGGAGCAGTTATCAGCCTGGCTCAGGGGCTGCATTTATAGCCCTGTTAACCTGGTAATCAAGAAACCTATGGTGATAAAGTCTTGCTTTGCATACTATACCCCATTCCAATTTTCTAATAAATTCATCTCTTCCTTCTGCTAAAAATCCCTTTTTTATCCATTCCAGCCATAATCCAGCATTAAGTTAGGGTATAGTTTTCACTAACAGTCAAACATATTTTATACTGAATCCGAAGGATCTATTTTTATGCCAGGATTAGCTGTTAGGAGAAGACAAGGTATTAAAAGAGAAAATTGACCTGTTTCTGAAAGTTTTGCTTTTTTAAAAAAAATGTAAAACTCCAGTTTTTAAAATAATGAGGAATTGTCTTGTATTGTTTAGGTATTCAGGCTGATTGAAGTTTTAGATATTTTGATCATTAGATCATTCCAAGCATAAACATTTCTCAGAACTAATTATCACAGCACTCAGTAAATGTGGGACTTTTGCATTTCTAAAAGAATGGCTTACTTGCTAGCTAGCTGAGGCTGTATCTTGTATCTATATTCCTTTTGTAGGATTTGTCTTGTCTGTCCTTCCCTTGTGCCACTAGAAAGTTTGAGTATTTTCAGTATGCTTAAAAAATATCCCATGTTTGTCCACATTACAAAACAAAATAAATAAGCCTCACTTAGTACTTGTGCATACTGTGGTTTTTGCTTTTCCTTCAGTGACAGTCTCTGTCTGGGCACTGCAGCCTGCTTATAAATGGTAGGGTTTGGCTCTCCTGTGCTCCATGCCTCCCAGACTGAGTACTTACTGTGTGTGAGTGCTCAGCTACAGACTTTATGCTGTTTCTGTGGTACAGTATTCTGGACGGCAGAGGTGGAAAGAGGTGAGCATCTGCCATTCTGGAGAAAACAGTAGATTAATTTAGGCAGCTTCCCAACTACTATTTCAGAGAGGAAAGATATTGCCCTTTGAAAGAGTAGCTATCTACTCATGAGAATTTAAATGTTTTGATTTTGATGTCCGAAAATTTTAAAGGGTTTCTATATAGGAAAGCTAAACCTGGAGAGGTTTTAAAGAAAGTTATTTATTTATTTTTTTCAGGACAACTACTAAATTCTATAGTGTAGATTCTGTGTAGTAAACCTGTCCCAGTATAAAGGTGACAGTAGACCAACCCTGTCTTGCCTGTCCTCACATAGCTTTTAGGTATAAAGAAGGGGTGTCTGTGCTGTTTCAGGTTAAGACTCCTTTGGGGTTGAAAGACCCTTTCACTGGGGTCACATATCAGGTATCTTGCTTATCAGATATTTACACTAGATTCATAACAGTACCAAAACTAGTTATGAAGTAGTAACAAAAATATTTTTATGGTTGAAAATCACCACAGCATGAGGAACTGTATTAAAGGGTCACAGCATTAGGAAGGGTGAGAAGCACTGCTCTAGAGATAGCATGTGGGGACTCTGTCTGCTCTTTCCCTCTGCACTTTATGTCTGTTCCCTTGCAATGGCCTTTGCTGTCTGCCCGGCACCCTAAGACAGTGTCCAAATGGCCTTTTCCACTTCCTTTATAGATGTTAACCTGAAGCCTAGTTTTCCTCTAAATTACTGCTTCTCAGCCTTCCTAATGCCGGCCCTTTAATACAGTTCCTCTTGTTGTGGTGACCCCCAACCATAAAATTATTTTCATTGCTACTTCATAACTAATTTTCTACTGTTTCAATTGTAATGTTAATATCTGTGTTTTCTGTTGGTTTTAGGTCATTTAGAATGACCCTGTGAAAGGGCCGTTCTAATCCGCCCCCCAAAGGGGTCATGACCTACAGGTTGAGAACCACCGTGCTAAATGCTTAAGATACTTTCTCATGTATTTATAGACTGCTTTCATTTAGATTGAATAAAATACTATTTGGGAGGAAGTTATGCAACACAACAAAAAGAATCTTATTTTCAACATAGTTGTCAAATTTCAAGGCATAATAAAAACCTAAGATATGTGGAATATGTAGTAAATCTGCCATCTTTTTGTAGATCTTCAGAAAACGCTGTAAAGGAAACTATTGTTTGCTCCTAGTCTCATAAAAAGCAGATTTACTTCTCCCTTGTAGAGGCTAGCTGCTTGCTCAGTATATCTGACCATTTTTCATCACGAGTACTTATCTAACATTACTGAATGTAAAAGGTTAGCACCAGAAAAGGAAAGTTTTGGAGCCAAGTGATTTTTGCAGTGACAAATATTCATGAATAGTTCTGATTACTATTGCTTTACTCACCATCTGTCATAAGTGAACAAGTTAGTAAGGATCACAGGA
Source organism: Mastomys natalensis (assembly GCA_021653895.1). Lineage (NCBI taxonomy): Eukaryota > Metazoa > Chordata > Mammalia > Rodentia > Muridae > Mastomys > Mastomys natalensis. The sequence continues at coordinate 77,801 of JAJTUV010002044.1, forward strand.
GATGATGAAGATTTAGCTAATGTTTTTGCATATTTGAAAAATATTTCCTTTGTATTGCTTTAAGATGTGTCTTTAACTTTAAATAGTAAACAATTATATAAGGTATATAAGGTATACAATATATATGGTTGAACAATTGATATATTGGGCATTTGGATATCATAACAGTTTGTCAGTGTAATTGATAGATTCTTTGTTATTAGAATTTGCGTCAGTATTTCAGAAACTGTCTGCTGAAGAGCTCTCCTTTTATGTCTGCATTACAGCATGATAAAAACACACAGAAGAAACTGTAGCATTGTAAAGGTTCAATAATAATTGTTGGGGAACTAAGAAATGCTTTGTTTTCTTTGTTTTAAGGAATATTAATTATCTAACTTTAATTTTCTTATTTAAACATATTGTAACATGATCAGTTTATAAATTTTCCTATTGACTTTGTTTTTTATAGAAGTCTATAAAACCCAGAACCAGTATTAATCTAAGTTTCTTGGTAGTTCTATATTCATTGATGGCTTTTATGTGTTATTTTGATATTTATTTTTAATGTATATTTGTAGAAAGTTGAGTTAAACAGAAACAACTAGGCTTTTAGAAAGAATTACTAAGGAACCAGTTGTCCTCAGAGGTTATAATCAAATGAAATAGTTCTTGGAGAGGTGTTTGACATTTTTGTAGTTCGTTTTTTGACATGATATAATATGATTTTATTTTTCTAAGAGGACTTCAGGATGGTATGATATACAAACTTGTTAAATCTTTGTAATATTTTCTAGATAGGCTTATATATTCCACTAAATAGAAGTATTGATAAATTTGTGACATCTGAATATAATTTTTTGTTTTTAATAGGATACAACATCTATTGAAAAAATGTCAAACTGTTGTGAAGAAATGTAAGTATTAAGTTATAGTGATCTTATTTAAAAATAGAGACAATTGACCACCTTTGAGAATTATGTGCCTACATTAATAGTAGAAAACTAATATATTGATTTTTTTTCTTGGTGTCCTGTCTGAGGCCCATGCTAGACAGGCATATCCCCGTCTTACAGTAGGGGTCTTTCAGCCATGAGAGTTTTTAAACAAAATAAGTACTGATCACTCTTGTTCCCTGTCTCACAGAAGTAAGCTAAATTATTTGTCCTGAAAGTACATCAAAAGAGATTTGCTACTGTGTTGTTGACACACATTCTGCTATGCTGAGCTTCTCTGCTTCCAGAGTTACCCGAGGTTGATTGATGATGCAGATACAATATCTGCTATCCAGAGCTGAGGCTCAGCTGCATGCCACATTGAAAGAAACGCTGTATTTGTGATGCTGAGACACAATGCATCAGAGTCCAGTAATGGATCCCCAGCCAACCTGTATTGTTTTAGCTGACTGAAGTGCACCATGGGAGTGCTGTCTTTCACTAATAATGCTGTCTTCTGTAGATCGCGGCCCCGAAAGCCATGGCAGCAGACCTTCTCAGAAGTTTTTGGCACTCGTTGGAAGATCCTGTGGTTCATTCCTTTCAGGCAGAGGCAACCACTGCGAGTTCCCTACCACTTTGCCAATCACGTCTAAACAGATGGATGGTGGGCACAGATGGGTCCTCCATGCTGGAAATGCGTTACAGGTTTTATGAGAATAGAACTATGACAGTCTTCAAGTCAATTAAAATCCACCCACCAATCTTAGGCATCATAATGTGCCCCAGGCTTCATTTTAATAGTGATCTTGATCCTGTTGTAGGACTAATACAAGATCTATATTTAAGTTTTAAAAGCATGTTTACTTTTAAATTAGCCTTCCACCAGGATTTCTTTAAATGCATCTGTTACTAAACTCAAAAGGCAGTGATTGGGATGAAACAATTGTACATAAATTTTCTTCAGTACTCACAATATTTTACATTTTAATTTATAGGAAATTTGAGATGTTTTATGTTTACCTTTAAGCAGTACTAACCAAATTTGAATTTAATTCTTCAAGTTTACAAAACTGGATACACTTTGTTATGTGCAAATTTTCTTTTTTTGAATATAAGTTAAAATGTTATGACTACTTGCTTTTATATGTGCTGCAGGGTTTTACAGTGCAGTGAGCAACAAGGGGCAGGCCTGGCTAGGAGCAACTCTCTAATGCTCTTCTTCACTCCTCGTCAGCACCACAGGCGACACCACGAGTGTAGTGCACCAACTACTACCTTATCATAAAGGAAATTACCTTTCCCTTCTGCTGCAGTCACTGATTGCTAGTAGATATTTGCTCCCAGGAGAAATGTGTGACCAGTCAGGCATATATTCCTGTTTTACCCTAAGATTCTAATGACCGAAGAGGGTAGGAAGTTTGCAATAATTCCAGTTACTTCTTCAAGTGCAGTTATATTAGAAAGCAGATGTTTTAAAATGCTAAACTAGATGGTGTGTAATATAGAGTGTAAGGAAGAAAACTGTGCTTTTAAAGTATGTATACTTTTATGTATCTGCCAGTAGATCTCACTGTATACATTGAAGATTTATATATTATAGATAGATACTGGTCAACTCATATCAAAGTTTAAAAGTAGGTCAGTAAATTTATATACCAGTAATCACCCAAGTTGAAATTGAATTTCTATTGGCCAGTTATCATTTGCATCACTCTAGAGACCTTTTATTAATGTCAGGAAATTATCATAAAATAGAATGATCTATGGTAGTGATGGTCCCTTAACAAACATGAGCCTTTTGTATACAAAGACATTTTGTATGATTTGTTTTCGTTTAGAATACTGCAAATCCATATGTTTGCGTGCTTAGTGATCTTTTCCCTGAAAAAGAATATTGAACACATCTACCATTCTTGAACCATATACATACTTTTCTTATAAGTAGTTGTAAAGTAAGGAATCATAGCTGGGAAATACTGTGGCTAGTTTTTTTCAGATACTGTAAATGTCTTATAAAATATTCTGAATAGAATAATCTCTTTGCAGAAATATTAATACCATATTTTCATGTTCTAATTATGTTTATTATTTAAAAACTTAGAAGTGGCAGATGAAAATATTTATTGGTGCTAAGACATATAGTAAGTTTAATATAAGAAACATTTATAAAGGTTAGAAAACAAAATTCATATGTTTTAGTATTGGCAAAGGGGTTGGATTTTCTGTAAGCTGATTGACTAAATTGGCCAATGACAGTTACTAAAGGAAGTGGTGTATATATAATGTCGGGAGATAGAAGTTGAATGCCTTCAGCTGCATACATACAGTTCACTTAAGACCCGGAGCATCCATGGCAGAACCAAATGAAGGCCCAGTACGGAACTTTGTAGACTGCTTTATATTTCTGGAGCAGTAGTGGCTCTGACACAAGGTAATGGGATGATCACTTCTCCGTGCTGGAGATCTATGGGTTTGGTCTGCTTACATTTACCACTTCTGGGCACATTATCTTCTCTATACTGTCCCTGGTCCTGACCTCTCTTTGCAGTTTCCTAACTAGTCATTGGACTTAATATTAATGCACTAGTTTGAGCTACAGAAACGCTGTTATTGATGTATTTACATAAGAATCTATATTGCAGATATATATATATATATATATACTTACATAGTATTGTCAAATGTATATGTCTAACCCCACGGAGGGGTTCTTAATCACTCTTTAGATTCCTAGAGAAAAGCCTGTTGGCCATTTCTTTCCTAGGGATTAAGCTCCTCTGTTCTTTCTGCGCCCTCTTTTGGCTAATTGATGTAATTATTCTGGCTCTTGAGGCTTTTACTGTCCTGTTAGTGGGTTTTTGGCCAGTCTGTGAACATGCCAGAAGTATACACTTATAGGAACATATGTATAAAAGTGTAAAGTTTTATAAAAATTGAAAATGAATGTGTTACTGTCGGTGATGTTCCTTCTAGGTAAACTGCTTGGCTTCATGTATGTATATTCTTGTACACTTTTACTGTCAGTCACAAATTTTGACTAGGATAAGCTATTTCATGTATTTTATTTTAAACCTTATTTTGGCAACTTATTTTGTTAGCATTATAAAAACTTAAGTAAAATACTATTTTATTACGAAACAAAACATTTATTACAGTTGCTGTGGTAACGGTGTTATCCAGTATGTTTTACAAATATTTTAAAAAGTACATTTAATTTTTTCAACTCAATTTTGGATGGTCCCCTTCCACATACACACAGGCTCAATTGCTTTAAAATAATTAGTAATTGGTTAATAATACTATTTTTTCTTTGCTTTTTAAAAAAACCTTCTCAGTGAGAGTTAACCCTGTAGATTCAATAGCCCCTTTATTTGTCCCTCTTAGTAACCATGGGAATAACTGCACATGTGGTAACTGCACATGTGGAGTCTTAGGAAGCAATGGAGCAAGGAGATCGTCCCTGCAGCTCTATATTGCATTGAAATATTTATAAACTTCCTATTTAATTTTAGCAAAATGTGTGTTAAATGATAATTTTACATTAGCAAAGTTACCTCTTGGGATCCTACTGTTAAAATGTTAGGACCAAGCTGGAGATACTTGGTAAATAATTAGAGTTGGGCCTTCATGGTGGCTCCATATATAAACATATTGGCTATACTTGGACCCACTTAGGTGAAGAAGAAGAAAAAAGCACCTGGCTCCATAGAATTGTCCGCTGACCTCTACAAATATGCCTAGGTGCTCATGCCCCCTCCCCCATCATCATCCATCCATTCATTCATTCATTGTCTCATGCACACCATACACAAAGGTTTTGATATCTAATTGGATGAACTTGATGTAGGTAACAAACAACTGAGTTCAGATTCTTCTAAACGTTAAACAATCTACTAAGGATCTTTGTTACCAGGTTCCATTTCAAATTACTGAGCTAAGGATGTTACACGAAAATAAAAACTTATTTTGTTTTATAATTTATACTTAAAATGTTTTAGTTGACATAAAAGCCATTTAAAATTGTAGCTAACATAGTAACCTGTTTTTCAGAAGACAATTTACTTTAATAGTAATAAAGTAGGGGCTGCTGTGTGAACTCAACAATAGAGTTCACAAGATGCCCAGAATTTAATCCCAAGAACCAGGAAAAGACAGGAAGAGGACATAACAATAGCTACACACTAGATGCAGAAGAACTGAGCTGACCATCTCAGAGCAGTCATTAATGTGTAGAAGTGGTTTCATTAAGAATGCTGGCTCATTCTAGCTGTTCTTAATGAGGCTTTGGATTATTTCCATACGAGTAACTGTTTTTGCTCAAAAGATGTATTAATTCTAAACAGTATTCACAAAGACTCAAATAAGAACACACTTCCAAATGGGAGATACAAATGAATTTAGATGAAAGCCACATAGTTTTTTGTGTAGTTCATGTTTGAATGTTCTTACATGTATTACTAAAAAAAAAAAAAAAATCACAATTTGTCTTGCAGTGGCTTAATATGGCACTAATATTCATTAGCATTATGCTAATTTCTGTGTAGACTGTCTGTTCTCTGGGTAGTTCTCTTGTATGACATACATTAGTAAGTAGATAGCCTAGCTACAGTTCACTAAACTTAGTACTTTATTATGTAAAATCTGACATGACCTTTACTATACATACATATATTGGGACGTTATTACAAACATTATGTAATTTACTAATAGTTAAAACATTAGACTTTCATCCACCTCTACTAATGCTTTGAAAATCACAAATACTGGCAAATGTAGTTAGTAAGTCCTGTAAACTTAGTGTGTTCTACTTGCTAGCATTATTGACCATGTAATTAGCTAATGAGTGAGAATATGATTCAGTACCCACATCTGTTATTGCCTTCTGTTGTAGGTACCATGCTTGCAGCTTACTTACAAATAAAAATTTTAGTATAATTTATGTTAGCTGTTCTTAGATTGTACAAAATTTTATAGTAGAACATGGGAAAGTATTAGGAACTGTTTATATGAAGTACTTTATACCAGTATTTCACTGACTATATGAACCAATAATTAGCATTTCAGCTACCTTTGTGATGGTGATGACTTAACTTCAAGAAGTGACTTTTCTCACTTCTTCCAATATCTTTATGCATTTTTAAACAAAAATTTATTTTTTAAAAGCCATTTTGTTAAAACCAACAATATTTTATCAGTTCTTTAGATGTGACAATATTATCTGCTAATGATAATTTGAAGCAAATTATATTATTATTATTATTATTATTATTATTATTTGGAGACAGGGTTTTACTAGCTTTGTACTCAGAGTCGTCCTACCTTTGCCTCCCATGTACTGGGATTATAGGCATATGTTGTTGTGCCTGGCTCAGTGCTTAAAATTCTTAAGTCATTGGTAATACTGAGTTTTTCATTATCACATCTTTTACTATATTACAGCTTTCCCCCTGTGTCTACCCTAGAGTTCAGGTACCAATGAGTAATGAATATCCAAAAAGTAGATGAAGAAAGTCGGGGACATTAAAAAATGGAGCGAAGGCTAAGTGGACATGCGTAGTCAGCATCTGAAAAGAGCTGACTAGAGCCTGGGCTGTGATAGCCAGCACTGCTGTTGCCACCTCCTCATCCCCACTGACACATGTCACCGTAGAGTCCTGTGATGCATATGTAGACACCTGCACAGTCATTCTGGGAAGCATTTTGTTTGAGCTGTGTGATCTCCACTTGCTGTTCTTTCTCCTTAGCTGGCCAGATGCTCTTGAGAGATTATTTTTAATTTCAGATAATTGTGTAGGATAAGTTAACTTAAAGCATTTTTAACATGCACATGTAAAAAATAACATGAAAGTATAGCTGAAATACAAAGGAGAAATGATAGCTTGCCCAAAGTTTGAAAAGATCTGGAACCTGTCTGAGGAGTCTTATGTCAAAGAAAGAATACTGAGTCACCAGAGAACATCAGCAACTTAGTTGTAAAGAAAGGAAGGAATCTGTTGGTGTTCATGAGACGCTGGAGGGCTTCGTTTCTGAAGCCCTTTCTGATTTATTCCCTCCTGTATACAGGTAGTGCTTCCCATAGCTGTTCAGCTGTGTAGTTAACTAATTGCACATATAAAACATAGTTTTCATCTCAATAACTTTATACAGAAAGATATAGCCTGAGCCGCTGGAACTGCAGGCATGCCTCCTCTGTACTTTACTTGCCTGTTTTACTCAGCACAGGGTCTGGTTTTTGTAGACTGTCAGGTAGAGGGAAGACAGTGTGTCTGCATACTGATAGCTCTGTGTCCACGCCAGTCTGGATGGATGATATTTTAACCTACTTGTGCCTGAAATTAGTGTTTTACAACCTGAACAATTAAAACATCCTGGTGCTATTCACTTTACCATTGAGTTACATTTTTAATTCTTGAACCAAAGAGTTAGTTTTCTTTTTGGTTGACTGAGAGCTTCTCACGTCTGTGTCTAAAGAAGTGAACAGTCTATTGACAGCCTACTTTCAGCAGAGTCAATTGAAAATGAATCTTATTTAGACTTATTTTTATTCTGTTATGCAGATTAGTGTGGGCTTTAATTTTGTACTTTAATGTAATGTGGCTACTTTATAAGGTATTTTAATAGGCTGAAGCTACTAAAGATTATTGAATCACTCTTCAAAAGTTTCCCCACCTTGGTCTTACTTCAGCAGTGAAAAAAAAATTATTTCTATAAGCAAGGTATTCTATTGGACACTTTTAACGACTGCTCAACCAAATGCTAAAATAAAGGGCAAATAATGGGTCCATTTTGAATTACAAGTCAAGAATTTAATATCTCTCTGTGTGTTTGAGGGGCGGTGTATAAACCTCAATGGCTTTAAATAATGATACAGGTATTTGCCTAGTTTGAAAATGAGAATGAAATTAAAGGACACTTTTAAAAACATAAAAATCACAAACACATGCATAAACACATGCTTTCCCAATAGGAAGTCCAAAGGTACAGTGATTTAAGCAAACACCCTGACAGTTGAACTCTACATCAAAAGAGTCTGGGTGCTGCTGGTCACCATCCGTGAAAATTAGTCAGATTGTTTTACGAACTAATTTTTTAATGATTTATTTCACATAACTGGCAGACTGCAGTCCTCTGGATAGACTTGTCAAGGTGCAATACTGCTGCTTATGATTGATTTCTGTGTTCTTCCCTGAAGCTCTACAAACACTTATCAGTGTTTCCTTAAAACAGAAGCTGCCGCGGCTGATTGCTCAGCCAAGCAAGTAAGCATGCAGGTGGCTGGAAAAGTAGACAGTCACTGAAAATGCTTGTGCCGTTCCCATCCGCTTCAGTCTGTGTCTCCTGGAATGTTGATGCAATATATGGTTTTGGAGTGAATTCTGAATGAAAAAAAGAATCAAGTCTAAAACTTGAAAGGTGACAAGCTCATGTGCATGAAGTAGATGAGCAAACAAGAGAGAAAGCAGGGGAGGGGACAGAGCTGTGGCTCTTGTGAGTGTGTTGCCACTAGATTGTCTCTTAATAATCCCACTGCTTGTCCGAGGCCAGAGCATAGTCATTTTTCTCAAGGAGGAAAAGATAGGAGAGAATTTGCCACTGCTTTCTGTCTCCTGGTGTGATTATTAAAAAGCAAAGAAAAATCAACATAGAAATAAAAGCAACTAAAGATACAGAAGGAAGACATTCTTCCCAATCAGAGGTGTTTGGATGAGTGAGTTGTAGCCCAAGGACAGACAGGAAAACAGGGTGCATGGAGTCAGTCTGGCAAGTTTAATCACTACACAACACCTGTGTCATTCTAATGCTCCTAAAATTTGCTATCGGCTCCAATCTCACATATCCCTAATTGAAAAACAGTGCTTGAGTTTTAATAATGGTGTGTATTGTAGGTGCCTAGGAAGATCCTGTCTTAAAACTTACTGGGTGTGCTTTCATTCAGCTATACTGTGTGTGAGTCTGAGGGCATTTGCCTGCCTCATCTGCTGTTTTGTTTTGTCTCTTACCCTAGGAAAACCTCCACTAACATTTCCAGTGCTAGTGGCAATAAGGAAGAGAGTGGGTAAGAGAATTATGAGTTCTTTGAAGAGAGGGAGGAGATGACAAGTGGGCGGGAACTGTGAGGTGTACTTAATTGTTTAGATGAGACGTCTACACTGGTTCTTCTAATGAAAATGGACTATGTATCTACCTTAAGAACAACATTGCTTTTAATTTATTTTAGTGATTTTGTTTTATTCATGTAATATTCTATTTTCTTTGCAAATTGCTTTTAATTTAAATTGTGGAATTTTTACTTCTTGAAATGTACTATGTACTGTATTTTTAGAAATCTTATTTTTAAATAAATATTTTTGAAAAACATAGGAGTGCTTTTATCCTCTTAACTCCTTAATTATTAAAATCTACTGATTCTGAGTTTTAGAACTACCATGTTATAAGACTGCCCCCACCCCAAACTTTGTGCCATTTGGATAAATATTTAAAAATTAGTGGCCTTGGGCTCTTTTACCACAATTACTGAAAAACAAGGTATAGATATTGGACTTAAAATTGACAGTATTCCTAGGTAGGCATATTATTTTATAGATTATCCTATTGCTACATTCAGCTGTCTAATATACTTGTATTATGCTTGATGCTATTTTGTGGAAATATTTTTCTTGAGGAATAGCTTCCACATAGTGAAGTATGAAGAGGGGTCAGTCTAGGCACTGCTTTAAATCTTGAGTTTGGAATTACTAGAAGCCTTCGCTCTTAGGGCAGGACAAGTCTCCACACCTCCAGTAGCTGCTTGCTGTGAACCCAGACAGTCTATGGGAGAGAATGAGCCGAGCACAAACATGTTGAATTACACAGGTAACCTGTCAGGTTGTCCTGGGGATAAAAGAGTGAGTAACTTAGCCTTTGAAATTCTTACTTTTTTTTTTTTTAACAGAAAGCAATTTTGACAAATATTTTGTACTAATATGGCTTGTAGGTAAGACTATAAATTTTGTCATGTTTGGTGAACCAAATCGCTCGTTGCCCTCTGATACTTTCAAAGACTATAAAACTCTTACCTGGTTGTGTTCACACTTCTCTTTCTAACTCTAAGCGCTTCATGTTTTAGCCTCAGGTCTCCTTATATTCATAAAAATTCTTGCAGCTATTAGTATTTGTATATGTTATCTTTATTGATATTTACTGAATTCTATCTTAAAAGGGAGGGGCTAGGGAGATGGATCTGCAGTTAAGGGTGCTTGTTGCTCTTGCAAAGGACACAAATTTGGTTCCCAGCACCCATACTGGGCAACTAACAACTGGGTAACTCCATCTCCTGAGGATCTGAGACCATCTTCTGCCCTCTGCAGGTACCTGCACACAGGTGTGTGTACAAATACACAAGACGGACAGACATACAGAAAATGAAATCTTTAAAAAGCAAATAAAAGTGTAAGAAGGAATTAGATGTGTATATATTTAAACATAAGCTCACTTTGATTTAACGAATTATTTCATGAAACACCGGTTTTCAGAGAAGAAAGTTGGTTTCACATTGTTTTATGATTTAATCAGATACATTGGTATTTTATTGAAGTCTGAAGAAGTTTGGTCTCATGCAGAGAATGTAGCTGGAAAAGGAAGGGTTATTTTATTAGCCTCTTCAAGTAACTGAATATTCTTTTATATGACACAAATCCACAAGTGTGTTCTGGTCATGGCTGTCATCAAGAATACAGATGACAACTAATGTTGGCATGAATGTTCAGGAAAAGAATCCTTATAAACTGTCAGTGGGAATGTAAGCTTAGTGTCGCCACTTTGGAAATCAGCCTGGAAATTTCTTAAAAGAAGAAGAAAGAAAGAGAGAAAGAAAGAAAAAGAAAGAAAGGAAAGACAGAGTGAAAGAAAGAGGGAAGGAAAGAAAGAGGGAAAGAAGGAAAGAAAGGAAGAAAGAAGAAGAGGAGGAGAAAGAGGGGGTTGGGTGGGGAAGAAATAAAGCTGCTATGAAGAAGAGGAGGAGGAGGAGGAGGAGGAGGAGAAGGAGAAAAAGAAGAAGAAGAGAAGAAGGAGGAGGAGGAGGAGGAGGAGGAGGAGGAGGAGAAGAAGAAGAAGAAGAAGAAGAAGAAGAAGAAGAAGAAGAAGAAGAAGAAGAAGAAGAAGAAGAAGAAGAAAGGGAGAGGGTGGGGAAGAAATAAAGCTGCCATGTGACCCAGATATAACATGTACATACCCAAAGTACTACCACACTCCAGAGATGCCTTCATGCTGTTGATACTTAAACTGCTCTCTTGTATCCACTGATACTACTTTCTCTAAATACATAAGCAAAGGAAACAGCCTACTTGTCGACCAACTTATGAATAAGAAAAATGTATATGCATAAAAGGAAATTTGTAAATAAATGGATGAAACTAGGAAAAAACATATATGGTTGTGGTTGTGTCCCAGAAGGACAAACAGAAATTCTCATGTGAAGTAGTTCTAACTGGAGTACATGTAGAAGCCCAGAAGCTAGGAAATGGAATGTGGTGGGGCGGGTCTGACTAGGGGAGTATTGAAACACAACAAAAGAAGGGTGAATGGGAACATGGAGGGTAGAAAAGTTTAAGCAGGAGAGGTGAGGATTAGAGAGATGAGGCAGTGCGGACAATTAACCAAAGTGAACAGTATATAGAAAAAGCCATGTGGAAACCTAATGTTTTAGAATTCAAATAAATAAAGAGAAGGTGAATCGAGTTGCCTCACATGCCTGGATAAAACTGTGTCTACAAGCAGTGGGTTATTAAATAACCAGAGACAATGCCACAGAAGTTGGTCAGGTAGGCCCCAGAGGCTCCCAAAACCATGAAGCTCTTGTCAATCCTCTTGATTGCTCACTAGAACCAGAGGCTAAGATCCTAGTGCTGTAGGCACCGTGCACCTCAGGAAGCAGAGAAAACAAGCTGGAAGCTTCCTTCCTGCTGGCTAGTTTCCATAGTGCCAGGTGATAGATAGGCTGCTGGAGAGGGGTGTGTGTGGGGTGGGGGTTAGAAGGTCTTACCCAGCTGTGAACCATTAAAGCAGTATACTAGGCAAGATGAGCTTACCTGCATAGCATTGGCACAGCTACTGTGGGTGTAACCAATTGCCCTCTATATTTAAGGCTCACTCTACAAAAGGGAACCCATATCTGTACTGTAAACCCAGTTAATAATCCATCATTAAGTCTGAGAAAGAAACTTACTACCATTATCTAACTATGTTGATGTAGCATCAACTATGTTTATACCTGTAGGCAAAACTACTCTTGGCCATAATCAGAAACATCTCTTTGCAGTGAACAGCAGTGATCCTGAGCATGAGTGTTTAGGGCTAAGATCACCCTATCTAAGGTCTCTACAGAAGAGAAGGAAGGAAGAATGTAAGCCAAAGTTAGTGTAGAATGCCATCCTCTAGATTTCATAAAACCATTGTAATCATGAATTCAAAACTGGTTACCTGCCCTGCACCACAGAAGACTGCCTTGTTAACAATCCATCGTGGAAGGGAGAGGAACCCACAGGCCCTACTCTTCAATGCTGATAGATTCTGAGAGAAGGGAGTCCTTATCTTCAAATGTGTACCTCAAGCTGAGTCTACCCATCTGTGATGGTTTGTATATGCTTGGGCCAGGGAGTAGCACTAAGTAGGAGGTGTGGCATTGTTGGACTGGGTGTGTCATTGTGTGTGTGGACTTTAATACTGTAGTCCTAGCAGCCTCCAGATGAAAATGTAGAACTCTCAGCTCTGCCTACACCATGCCTGCCTAGATGCTGCCATCCTCCCACCTTGATAATGGACTGAACCCCTGAACTTGTAAGACAGCCCCGATTAAATGCTGTCCTTTATAAGACTTGCCTTGGACATGATGTCTGTTCACAGCAGTAAAACCCTAACTAAGACACCATCTCAAATAGATGACTCCAAACCCCCATCACACGGATTGCTGCTCGTTAAGTTGAATGTAAGAAAGATTTGTAGGAAAGGATGATAGACAGAAGTGAGAGAGAGTTGGGATTGAGAGTGGTCAGCATGCATTGTGTATGCATGACATTGTCAAAGAATGAATTTAATAAGCCCCCACACAGTACTTTCTTCTAATATTCATTAAAATCCCTTGGTTTTACTCTCTTTGGAATGTTCTTCATATAAAATAAAATTCACTGCTATCACCACCGTTCTCGTTAGAGAATCTAGGAGTGCTGGAAGCTGTGAGCTCATTTAGAGGATACGGGAAGCTTGACGGTGAGCCTTGGCAGCCGTGAAGGTTGGTTTTTCTTGAAGGGACAGTTCACTTTCACCTGTGTTTGAGAAAACACCTAGTACTCAAGTACAGAAAAGCAGAATTCTCCGATTACTCAAGTGGTGAGGGTGTTTGGTGGCCAGCTCAGCCTGCAACTCACAGTACCAATGGTGCTTTTCTCAAGAGTAAGCTGCCATGTTCCCAGGCTCACCGAAGAGAGTGTTTTCCATGCATATCTTAGTGGTGTTGAGAATGTTCTCTAGATCAAGACTTGATATGGTGAATGGGTTGTATCCCTTCATCAAAGGCATTATTAAATGAAACTGGCTCGCTGCTCCTTTTTTTTTTTTTTAAACTAGACTGTTCAAATCTAATTCCTTTGTCTATTTGGGGAGGAGGGTATCGGAAGACAATAGAAGGAAGAGAAATTATATATTTGAATCTTGATTTCATTTGTTCTGTTTTACATTGTGAGAAGAAACATTGCTACTAAAAAAATATTCTAGCATTTGAGCACTTAAAATACAGTGTCTTTTATAAACCCACGCTAGTTAGCCTTATTATAAAGACAAGAGCCACAAGATTCATGAGAGTCCTCTAAGACTGCAGAGTCACCGGGATGCTGCCAGACAGTGCAGATGAACCAATGTAGGCGAATGCTGCTCTAGGCTGACCAATTACCCATAGAGCAGCAATTATATTAGCGTGCAAGGGCAATTGGAGGGAAAATTGGACCCTGTGGACATCCAGCTGAGCAAACAGCACTGAGGAAGGAGAGAGGATATGTGCTTGCAAAAAACGACATCCAAGCTTACTTATAAAAATATTTGTCTCAGTCACAGCACATTCTTTGTGTGGCCTCACATGTCTAGTGCTTTTCAAATTAGTCCTTGTCCACAAATGAGCAGTGCCTGCCTTCTCTTCAAGATCAGGCATCCAAATAGTAACAGCTTTCTGTTATTCGAAAACGCCAAAACATTCAGGACAGGGAAGTTAGAATATACACACCCAGACACATTCTGTGTAGGCACAGGACTCCCTGGTCAGCCCGACTCTGGTGTAGCGTAATACCTGTCCACAGCACTGAAATTCATAAGGCTTTTATGCTAGATGTGTTCCCTGGATCTATTGTGATGATTATTGGGGGAAAAAAAAATATTTGTGTGTGTTGTAGTGTGGATGCTCTCTAAGTCCACGTGGGAAGTCTGAGGGTGTAATTCTTTGGTCTGCAGCCATCACCAGGTTAATGGCATGTTCTTGAAACGGAAGAGCCATGGAGCTGTAGAGCAAGTACTTCCCTCAGTCTGGCAGCTTTCGTACTTACTGCAGTCTGGAAGCTGCTACAGCTTCTTTTTTCTTTTCTTTTCTTTTTTCTTTTTGAAGGGTTGACTGCTTGTTATAACTTGGTGTCTGACTTTGTTGCTGAGTGTTCAAAATTATTTCTGATATTCTCAACATGGACTAAGCCTCTTGGTGTGGGAAAATGACCATACATTTCAGGTACTATGAATTGTCCTTTTTTTTTTTTTTTGTCTTTTAATTTCATTGTGTATTTTCTATATGTGGGCATTTCTGGTAATGTGACATCACTCTAAGACCCACGACTCAACTTTATTCCTTCAGACTCTCACAGGAAGCCTCTCCCTTAGAAGTAAATACTGTCTTAAATTTGGAAAGTAATATTTCCACACATGTATATATACTTCTGTGTAAAGATGGAAATTATTCTGTTTATTCACTTTATAAAATTTGCATCAACCGTTTTAAAGCAGCCTCAGTCTCCCGTTTAATTATTTTCTCTATAACACTTCCCTATAGAACAAAATATGAAAAACAGCCAGGATTTCCACGCTACCCCTGAGACTTTGGCAGAGTGCTTTTCTGGAGTAGTTTTCTCATAGAAAATTGGTCTTGAAGTGGCCAGTCTAGGTCTCACTTCAGCTAACAGGTCCATGCTTCTTTTCACCCTTCACCAGCTCCTGTCCTTGTGCAAACATCTTTCCAATGGTTTCTTATCTGTATTTTCACCTCTTTCAAAATTATTTGTCAAGCCAGTCATTTGCTATGAATCTGATATCATTTTCCGAAGGGGAAAAAAAAAAAGCTGTAAATATGGAGAGAGAGAAAGAGAGAGAGAGAGAGAGAGAGAGAGAGAGAGAGAGAGAGAGAGAGGAGGGAGGGAGAGGGAGAATACAAGCATGCTTCGAAGAATTGAATGATCTGTGATGGAGATTTCTTTTAAAGGACAAAAGTCAAGGACCAAAGGGGATGAAATCAAGACATCGGAGGATGCATGGGAGTGAAGCATCCTGTTCTCTCGGAGCTTGCTGGAACAGAGCAGCCTGTGCACATGCTGGACCTTGGGGTCGCCTGGGCTCTGCTGCAATTCCTTCGTTGGTCTCACTGTTGGGTTGAAGTTTGTGAAATCCTCAGGAACTGTTTAGTGTTGCTTGTAGATCTTGGCTTGCTTGTTGTATTTCTCTGGGAAATCAAGATAAGATTGATAAGATATACACTTCACCTGAGGGGAAATTATGAGCTCTGGGTTTTCCTGTATGAAAGGAATTGGATCCAAATGTTTTGTGTCCAAATTTTCTTGCTACCAGAGATTATATAACAACAACAATACCAGTGGAGAGAATGTGGCATCAAAATAGTATTGTTGAGACTGGAAAGATGGCTCAGTGAATAAGATACTTTATATGAAAGCAAGAGGGCCTTAGTTCAAATCCTGGACATGGCTTTGCTGGTAAAGGCAGGCAGACCCTGGAGCTTTCTAGCCAGCCAGCCTAGTTGAAGTGGTGAGCTTCAGGTTTGGTGAAAGACTTTTTCTCAAAAAGTGATCAATTAAAGGAGATGTTTACTATTCTGCTTTGACCTTCACATGTGTGCACTTGCACACATGTGAACATATACCACATAAGTGTGCTGATGAGTACCGACATATACAGAATTTTGCTTAATATAGTTTTCTTTGTTTGACCTGTGTCTTTGACATTAAAATAACCTATATTTAACTTTTCTCATCATTATTGCTAAGGCTTTTCTGGAGCATTGAATCTACATCCTTACAGTTGTAATCCTTATATTAAAATTATATCATTAGTTCTCTCCCATCTTTAAAAAGTATTTCACGTTATATACCCCAGTTTCAAACTTTTATAAATATAAGTGGGGGGTTAGATTATGGCTTCATATATTCTATCTTGAAACTTATTGAGACATAGTTTAAATGCAAGAAAATGTTCACTTCAAGAGCACGTTTAAGTGTACTCTAGAAAGATATATATCCATAGAGTTACAGTCAGGTGCTTTAGGCCCCATGATCACACCAGAAACATTAACCTGCTTGGTGACACTTTGGGTAAAATGGCTTTTTCTAGAATTTTACAAAAATAGAAGTATATGGCATGTCCCTTATATTTTTAGTAGCTTCTGATCAGAATTGTGTTCTTGAAGTTCTCCCAAGTATGAGCTTACTACATTGTTTTTCATCATAGGCTAACGCAGTCTCTTATCCACTTGTTCTAAACGTTTGCTTACAGGTTTTCTGTTATCAGTAAAATCGCCAGGAGCATAGATATCTATGTGAGAGCATCCTTTTATTCATATGGATAAATGATTTACAGTAGGAATGCCACATGAACAGTTTGTGTTTAACCTTGTAAGAAACTGCCACAATTTTCCAGAGCAATTGAGTCATTTTACAGTCCTGCCAGCTGTTTGTGGGAGCTACAATTGTCTGACATCCTCCCCAAACTTGGTGTTTCTGTCTTTTAAGACATTGGCAATTCAGTGAGTGATGGACTTACTTTTTAAAAATTCTATTAAATTCATGTGTAGGTGCATGTGTTCCTGTGTGGGTGCCCGCGCGCATGTGCGTGTCTGTGGTCTTGAGTGGTGTGCCTCTGTGATGTGTGTGTGTGTTATGTGTGAGCGTGCACGTGTGTGTTTCAGAGAATGACTTTCAAAAGTAAGTTCACTCCTTCTACCATGTATGTGCTGGGGATTGAACTCAGGTCATCAGGCTTAGCAGCAAGCACCTTTATCCACTGAGCCATTTCAGTAGACCTGATTTCAATGTGAACTTACAGATAGCAAATGACGTGGAAAGCCTTTTACATGCATATTGACTATTATTATTATTATTATTATTATATACTATTATTGGAGATGTCTTTTCAATTTTTTTGGCTATAGTTTTTGGAGTTGTTTCCTTACTGAGTTGAAGGTATAGGTAGTATATCTTAAATAACATTGCTTTAGCAGTTTATACTTTCTCTTAGTTTGTGTTACATTTTTTTTGTTGTAGGGGCTGGAAAGATGGCTGAGCAGTTCAGGGCACTTGCTGCTGCTGCAGAGGATCTGGGTTTTGTCCCTAACCCTGGCACAGTGTTCACAACCAGCTGTAATTCCAGGAGATTTGACACCTTCTCCTGGGCTCTGTGTGGACTCCCTGTGGTGCACTTGCATGCAATCAAAAATAAAAATAAATAACTGTTGTAAATGTATAGCTGTTCAAGCATCACCAAGGAGCAGCTTTAGAACATTTTATGCCTGGAAAGCGTCCTCACTCCTAGGCTAGAACTCTGGTCTGTTGACTTTCTATAGGCTTGGTTTTCAAGGCAGACACTGTACATAGAGTTATAAGCTCTCAGGATTTTCTCCTGGCTTCTTCCACCTAATGAAATGCATCATGTATGGGTCAGATGTGCCTGCCCTCTTACTGTTGATTAGAGCATGTCCCGTTGACAGAACATGCTATTCCATCCATCCATTCCGCAGTCCAGGGGTATTCGGTTGCCTTCATTTGGGGCTGTTGTGACTAATGCTGCTCTCAGCAGTAGTACAAAGTGGGCAGTGCGTCTTAGTCCTCTGTAACAGGGATGTAGGAGGGAAACTCTGGCTTGAATCCTACACTTTATTTTAAGAAACTGTCTAACTAGTTGCGGCTTCAAAAGTGGTTGTAACACTTTATCTGCCCACCAGGAATGTTAAAGAGCTTTTGTATCTGTACTAATGCCAGGATTGTCTTTATTACTGCCATCCTATGACCCTAGAGGTGTTCTTACGGTTTTAACCTTCAGTTCTTTCATGGATTATTATCCTGAACTTTCTTTTCAGTTCAAACCTGACCTGCACTAGGCAAGCTCCTCCTCATCAGCCTACTCCTGGCCCTGTCAGCACACTTATTTATTAGCTTACTTGTTTATTGATTTGTGTTGTGTATGTGTGTGGGTACATGTTTGCCACAACACACACACAGGGGGCAGAGGACAACTTTCAGGAGTCGGTTCTTTTCCTCTACCACATGAATCCCAAGGATGGAACTCGAGTTGTCCGGCTGCAGGGTGTCTTACTAGCCCCATTTGCATACCACCTTTGAACACTGTTTCTTCACATCTTTGGTCTGTTTATTAAATTGGGCTTTTTTGGTCTATGATTAGTGTAAGAAATCTTTATAAATCCCAGAATAAGATACATATTAGATACATGAATCATGACTATCTTCCTAATCTGTGGCATATTTTCATTTTCTTAATGGTATCTTTTAAAAACCAAGAATTTTAATTTCAGTTAATTCCCCTTTTTTGTGATTATGGTCTACCTATCTAAGGGCATGATTGGTTTTTTTAATACAAAAATCTTACAGCTTCAGGTTTCACCATCAGGTTTATGACCCATTTTGAGACATTTTCTTTTTCCATTGGTGGAAAGGGAACCCAGGGCCTTAGGCATGGATTCATGTTAGGCAGCGCTATCCCACTGAGCCACATCCCCAGCCCATGAGCTAAGTTTCAGGCATGGGAATGAGTCTAAGTTAGTTTTATGTTGTATAGCACAGATCTTGTTCCCACCAGGCTGATACTCTAGCACTGTGCTTTCCTTTCTCTTAGCCCCCTACACTGCTGTTAAGGGATACAATTCAGACTCAAAGACGTAGATAAGATGAACATATAGTAACTAAAATAATACACAGACAGCAATCAATAGCTGGGGTGGCATCTTCATAAAAAATGGGTTTTATACTAAGAAAAAGAAGAAAGAGAGACAGGAAATGTATCCTGTATGTATACGCTGAGATAGTGCTGTCTATAATTTTTACATGTTGTGAAGGATTTTCTCAAAAGAAATGTACTTCCTGCTACTTCAGTTTTCCTGATGATAACTAGGACCGTGGTTCACAGTACATACTGATGTTGTCTGTGATTTGAGTCTGGGGCTGTGGACAGGGGTTTTGGAATTGCTGGCTTGCAACATTCACATTTAATGTAATTATCAGGTTGGCTGTGTTTGACTGTATTACCTTTCTAACTGTTTACAATTCTTCACATATCATATACCAGTTTTGGTTGCTAGAACAAACAGTCCAGGCAACTTAGAAAGAATAAGTCCTGGGCATGAGCGATGGTGGTTGTTCTGGTGTCTGGTGAGGGCTTTCAGGCTGTACTCTCATATCCAGGTGGCAATTACTCTGTCCTCACATGACAGAAGACAGGAGAGCGGGGAGCCTGGATTCCCCCTTCCAAACCCTTGTATAGATAGATCTTCCTGGCCTGGTCATGTCCTAAAGGCCCTGCATCTTTACACCATTGTGTTAAAGATGAAGTGTGAGTATGAATCTGGACAGTCACAGACATTCAAACTGCAGAGTCCCATTTAGTGTCCATCCCCTTCCCCGCCCTTGGTGGGGTTGCAACATTTGTTTGCCCTCATTTCATCCCTGTCCTTGGGATTGCTTAGGACCGCAATCTGCCCTCCAGTGTGCCATGTTGCCCTCTGTGGAGTCTGGCTTCCCTCGCTATGGTTTGTGCGTGTTTCCCAGATGCTCACTGTTGTAAACCTAGCCCTACTTGTTTATTTGCTTTCACTAGTCAACGCTCTTTGAAATAGGAAAAGCATCTTTTAGGTTTGCCCACACTTACCATTTCTTGTGGTTTTCATTTTTTTTTTCCCTCCTGGATCTGTTTCCATGTGGGTGTCTTTATTCCTTCTGTCAGAACTTCCTTTTTACAATTTTGAGATTCCCATGGCTGCTGCTGATAATTCCTGAGGCTTCTGTTTGCATGAAAAGGTTTTTATTCACCTTTGTTTCTAACGAGTTTCTGCTGAACATAGAATTCTGGGCTCCCTGTACTTAGCGCCTTTCATTCTGTTGTTCTGTAGTGTATTTATTTTCTGGTACAAAGTCTGTCCTATCTTTTTTTTTCTTTTCTTTTACTTGCTGTGTTCTTTTTCACTGTTTAAAAAAAAAATGACACTTTTCCCTCTGGATTTTAGCAGTTTCCATATGGGAGGATTCCTTGGGTTTCTCTGTGTTTGCCCTGCTTAGGACTAAGTCTATGAGGTGTCCTCTCTAGATTTAGAAACCTTTGGTCATTCAAATATTTTACCTACAACCTCACTTTTAAAAGATGTTGTGTTGCCGGGCGGTGGTGGCACACACCTTTAATCCCAGCACTTGGGAGGCAGAGGCAGGCAGATTTCTGAGCTTGAGGCCAGCCTGGTCTACATAGTGAGTTCCAGGACAGCCAGGGCTACACAGAGAAACCCTGTCTCTAAAAACCAAAATAAAAAAAAAAAGATGTTGTGTCACTGTGTGCTTGTGAGTGTGCTGTGTCAGCAACATAGAAAAACATGTTTGGGTTTGTCTTTCCGTAATGTCAAAATTTACTGAATAACAAGTTCACAAGGTAAGGTGGTTTGAATGGTAGCAATTTGCCAAATGGTTGTTCTGTCCATGGAAACCCTGGCTGTGGCCTGCATAAGTTCTCACTAATGCTCTTATTAGACATCATACATCATACATAAATGTGTCTGTGTCTAGGCCTATGCCTGTGTCTGTGTCTGTGTAGGCTGCACAGTGACTGCAGAGGGTTTAAAGAGGCAAGGCATTTTGAGAAGTCTTAGAATCAGGCAGATAGAAATGTGAATAGGGTCTGTGTTGATACAGATGACAAATTAAAGCTAAAGCTGAAGTCAAGGAACCTCGGGAGCAGAGCTGAGTCCAGCTACAGAGGTGAAAGGACAGGATGGGTCCAGATGAGGGACAGATGGGCAGTAGTTCCAAGTCCACATGGTGAACAGGCTGGTAGGTGCATAGCGGTTGACTAGGCTTCAGCAGTAGCACTGAGCAAGCCGGGGTGAAGGCCCTGTCTGTCAGTCCCTGGGTGTGAGATGACAGATCTGTGGGGCTGTCAGAGGGCTAGCTGTCTACTTGTTGTATCCAGGTGAGGGAGTTAAGCCCCTTTCTCTGTCTCTCTTTTCTGTCTGTGTGTCCAGTAAGTCCTTCGACCTGTTTTCGTGATATGAATGGAATGTGACCATGTGCCTCCGTAGTCCCAATTCACCCCCAATCCATTTATAATATGCTACCCTTTCTGCTGCCATCAATGCCATTCATCTACCTATGCTGTATAGGTGGTTCTGGACAACGAAAGCCATTCAAGTGTCCACTCAGGGGTACCCTTCAACTTTCAAAATGAGTCAGACCCTGACTGTAAAATGGAGTCTCTCAGGTGTAGGCAGTTGGTCTGGTGTTGCTTCTGTTTATATGCTAAACACTGGCTCCCAAGATCTAGTTGGCCCGGATGAGCAGATCCTGATGTACACCAAACGATGTTATGTAAACCCTGCTCTCCAATTTAAAACGATTGGCTAAATAAAATTGGCAATAGCCAGTTACTGGGAGGAATAGAGAGCTGTGGAGTTTGAGTTACCAGGCTGAGGGTCACAGGTAGGTACCACAAGGGAAGAGAGGAAGGAGTGCGGGAACTCAGAATAGGGAAGATGGGAGAATAGGAGGTCTCCATGAGTCCTGAAGGATCAGCAACATAAGCGATCTCCTCCACTGGGTCCTAGACTGTTGGAGCTGACGTCACCTGAGGAGCACAGTTGAGCCAGTAGCCAGACAAACTAGAAAGTTAGATTAGGATGATCCCCCAGTAATTGTGCTTAATACATATATATCATAGTTTGAGCCTCATTCATTTAAAGTTAGACAGGGATAAGTTTAGTAGATATTCTTTTACATTCAGGCCAAGAAAAAAAAATCTGAAAAACAAACACCAAAACTAAACCAACCAACCAAAACCGCACCATGTTATACCTTATGGAGTAAGTTAGAGCAAGATGCAGCCTGATGCTACTGTCCCAACTTATGGAAGCTCTCTGTTCAGTTTCCTCAGGGTTATTTTTTCTTTCCCTTTGAATGGGTTCTGGGTTTCAAGTGTGGATCCATTCTGCAGGCAAGTCACATGGTGAACTTCGAATTGGTTTATCGCCTGTCTCCATGCTTTCCTCTAAATACTGAGAGTAGTGGTTCTCAACTTTCCTAGTGCTGCAAACCTTTAACACAGTTCCTCATGCCGTGGTGACCCCTAACCATAAAATTATTTTTGTTGATACTTCATAACTATAATTTTGCTACTGTTATGAATTGTATTGTAAATATCTGGTATGCATGGGCCTCAACCTATGGGTTGAAACTGCTGCCCTAAAGGCCTATGAGTTAAAGGTTTGGTCTCCAAGAAGGCACTGTCAGGAAGTGAGCTGCAGTGAAACTCTTTAGGGTCACAGGAATACAAATGTTGATCTGGGTCAAGGCCCTCCAGGTCCTTCTTCCTCTTCTGCTTCCTGACTATACAGTCGATAGTTTTGCCTATCCCCAAATTCCACTCTGAAGTGCCGTCTCCCACAAACACAGGGCCAGCCCATCATGAAACAGAACCTCGAAATCAGCTAAATGAGAGCCGTCTCTTTCTAAGTTCATTTTGAAAAAACCAAACCAAACCAAACCAAAACAACAACAACAACAAAACCCTGAACATTTGCTACAATGAATGATAGGAAGCTGCCACAGCCTTTGTTACCCACCACATCATGAAAAATTCTTGTGTCCTCTCAGGAAAACAACAGAAATGGCTTGTTGACCCCCTTGCCCTCAGACCCAACAGCACTTGCCCATTGACTTTTCCCAGCCGGAGGAACACACCAGCTTTTCATCTGACCTGTGCTCACCAGCCCTGGAAGGAAGTGGCCATTAATTTCTTGCTTAATTAGGGGGGGCTTATGCTGGAAAGTCCAAAGGTAACTGGAATTCCCCTTAGGACTCCCTCTCTTAGTTTGAGAAAAAGAAACCAGGAATTGTCCCAGGGGCAAGGAAGGTATTTAGTGAGCCTCCTTTGTGAAAGGTTCACCCGGAGGAGGAAAGGGCACTTCCTTGCCAGATCTTTGGTTGGATGACAAGTGCTGGAGACTGAAACAGTGAACCAGCACCTTCCAGTCAGCCTGCATCCTGTACCATCATTTTATGTATTTGCCACAATAACAGGGCCATAAAGAAAGTCTAGTTTTCACAATGGGAACCAGAAAGCCACACTGCTAGTAGTTAACGGGAAACTAGTACTTATGTGCCCAGTATTATTATTGAAGACATTAGCTCTTCTGCTCCTTAGAACAACCTTAATCATCCCTGTCATCACAGTTTCAGGGAGTGAAATCACTCAGTGATTAAATACTGGATCCAGAGGTTAGAGCAGTCTGTACTTTAACCACAAGTAGCAAGTTTCTCCAGATCACATGTTGGGGAAATCGAGGCAACTGAGAATTTCCAGCCTCGAGGGAGAGACTGTGGGGTGTCCCTGGAGCTTCCAGACAGAAGCCTGCAGGTCACTGTCCCCTTGGAGTCTCACTTGGGGATTCTGCCATTCAGCCATGAATTGTGAATACGGTTTAGTAGAGGTTAATGGAACCCTTAGGAATTACTGTTACTGCCAGCTTTACTCCGGGTCCTCATTGGTCTGTTCTAGCTGCTGCTTTGGGAATTAAATTCTCCATGTGGATTTGAATTAATTCCCTCAGGCCACAGAACAGTAATGGAGAGAGTTCATTCAGCGGCGGCACCCAACCCTTCTCACGCTGCTCTGCCAAAGACACTGTGAGGCTTTGTTTGAACACAGGCAACAGTGCTGGGTGGCAGATGTTTGCAAATACCATTTGTTTAATTACTCAGGCACTTTATAATGTCTACTTGTCCTATGCGATGGAAAACACATCCTTCATTGGCTTCAAAATGGAGTGTAGCTTTGGAGGGCCATTCAAGTCTTCTTTTTCCTTGTGTACTAGGCAAGCAGATGGAGTGAACAAAGAGGCGAGAAAGGAGAAGCTAATGGCAGTTAGCTTTAACTTGGCCTCTTAGTAGCCACTGTAGCATTGACACTATAGAAACCCTTTGCAGTGTTTCTCCCAACCTGATAACAGAATGAAAAAAATCCAAGCAACAGACAAACATGCAGAGCTGTCAAGCTGGGCAGAGAGTCTGGGACAGTTGTGAGCTGGCAGCTCTTCTTAGGGGCTCACCTCAGCATCTGTAGTTAGTCAAGTTTAGGGCTGCAACAAGAATCTAGCATGGCCTTCCTAACCAGCACAAGTGCTACTGTGAGATGTAGTCACCATAAGAGTGCTTGCCCAACGTGACCTTTTACCAAGCACATCCGAGTTTCCTGTGTAGGCTATGGGAGGGGCTGTGGGTATGAGCTGGGTTGACCCAGGTTTCAGAGTCATGATGGTTATTGATAAGGCCACCAGTAGAAGTGAGACTTTCTAGATGGTTCTACCTGCCACCCTCTTTGTAGTCAGTAGGCTATAGTGACTCTTGGGTATTGGCACCTACTAATCAACTCACTGGTGATTCAGATGTGGATACTTACTGCTTTCTCACGTATGACATGAAATGTATCCTTTGTATGACAGTTATAAGAATGATCTCTAAAACCAAGATGCTAATCTGACAGGCTACTTGCTAACTGTCTGACCTTGAACAACAGGCCTTATTTTCATAATGACAGGGAATCGTAACATGTCCTACTTTATGGGGTGGTTTGAGGATTAGATGAGTTCTCACATGGAAGATTCTCAAAATTCAGCCAAGTGACTTGCCCTCTGATGCCTGGATCCATTTATAGCTGACTTTCAGAAGTAAGCTTTCCTGTAGAAACTGGGCTTTCAAAGGGTTGTTTGTTCATTTTCTATCTCTGAAGGGATTACTCTGGATTCTGCAAGAATCAGTTTGACACCCCTGTGAGCCACTGGCTCACCTGTAACAAATAAAAAGATTGTAGACATCATCTTTTAACATTTGCTGAAGTTCAGAGAGCTTGACCCAAAACTTACTAGGTGGATCTTACACATGAAGCACTTTTAAGGAAGGTGGGAAAATAAGAGAGAAGGATGGAGTGTCGACTGAGCTGCCCTCTATGACAAACACAGTACTAAAGACTTTCCAGTCATGTCATGTGATGCCCGCCATGGTTAGCCAGCTGTCCATTACAACAGAGAATCTGATCCTCCTGGAGTTCAAGTCCAGCTCCCTCTGAAATCCAAGGCTTTTCTCTTTCTAATATGTCCTGGCTCCCTGGAAGATTTAGAGACACACTCACATGTGTGTCTTCTGTCTGCAGTCCAGGGATCTGGCTCTCTGCTGTATTCTGAATTACTTTTACAGGGCCGATCATCATGTGCTGATGGAGCTTTGATGCTGGGGAATTACTTGTCTTAGCACACATTTGTCACAACAATCTTATGAAGGAACAAATAATAAACTAGAGATGAGTAGTACTTATTATGAATTTATTGAGTACCACGCAGTGTGCTGGGATGCTTCCATTATGTTTTGTTAAAGTAGCTGGTTGGTCCTCTTGGCATCCATATTTGACAGATAACACTACTGAAGTCATCCTCAATGCTAGTGCTGAAGCTCACTTTTGAGTCTGCTTCTAGATTCCAAAATCATCGCATTCATCTGCCCCTTGTGAAGGAGGATAGCAGGCTGAAAAGAGTTGTGGACATTTCCTAGGTTCCATAACTAGACCAAGAATCACCCCACATATTTCTAGTGATCTGGGAAAGAGGTTAGGTAGCATACAAGCAACACTAAAAGGCAGAAGAGGACACACACACACACACACACACACACACACACGTATAGTATACAAACATTTTCAAAAAGGTTACAAATAGGAATCTATAGAAAAAGAAGATTCAGGACAGGCTATGATGTCATTATTAGGCTGAAGTATGTGAAGTTGGGTGAAATCAACAATCAACCAAAGACATGGACTGGATGAGCCATGCCAGGTCACTGAGGAGGCAGGCATGAAGAGAAAAGAAAGGGAGCACCATTTTTGGTAGTTAGCAAGCAAGTAGGTGATGAAGAACTCAGATTGAAGGCAGGGATAGGAAGAGAACCAACCAAGAAAAGATATTGTCAAGAAAAATCTTAAAAGGAAGTTTCCAGAAAAAAGAAAAAAGGTTAACAGTAGAAAAATATGGAGTAGGCAAGAGAGATGAAATCAGATAAGAGATGTAGAGTCACCGTAGTGAGCCCAGAGAGCAAGGGGTTAAAGAAACGAGTGAGCTGGACCAACATAGCAAGGGGCAGCTGACTCAAAAAATCTGTTAGTAAAAAATCTCTGAGACACATGATCAATTCAATCCTATTTTGCAGTGTCAAATAGCATACTGCATTCCAGTCCAAGGGAGTAAATTCTTTTAATACACCAATTTGTCTTTTCAGGAGATTTAGAAAAAAACAGAGGTTTTAAGAAAAAAAAAAAAAAAAAAAAGCGTTAGGAATCAACATAAGGCTGCTCTCTAAAGGGAATGGGTGAAAAATTCAGTGCCACAGATGGAAATGAAGCCCCAGCCTAAGAAAAGACTGCACCCCTGGCTCGGAGAGCGCATTCCATTAGTAATTAGAGGAGAAAAACTACACCCTCTGGGGAGAAGCACTCAAGTCAGTGCCAAGCCAGACAGCGAGTTTCTGGAAGTAACTAGCTGTGCACCTGGCTGCACGTGGTCCTCATCCTGTAGACAAATAGCAACCAGAGTTCCCTTACTACGGATGCTCCATTTCAAAGTGGCTACCCCTTCAGATCAGCACAAAAGGAGGGACTGCTTCCTCTGGTGCTACAGTCACCCCTTTATTCTTTCCTTTTCTCTTTTACAGTCTGCTCTTGGGAAACACATTACAGTGGTATTGAGGCTATAACAATGAAATTAAATCGAACTTAATACTGAGAGGACACTGACTAAAGGGAAAAAATTTGCCTCCTGGATTGGCTGTAACATAATTTCTACTCCCTTCAGTTCATGTGATGGATGTGGGCACCAGCATCAAATTAAGATTTCAGGGCTGATCAAAGAGACTTGATGTGCCAGGGTGGGGGGATACCCAAGGGGCCCCACCTGCTCAGAGGAGAAGGGAAGGGGGCATGGGGGAAGGATTATGGGAGGGGGAAGTGAGCAGGATGTAAAGTGAATAAGTAACATTAATAATGATAATAATTACTAAATAAAATAGACTTTAAAAAGTTTTAGGGCTGAACTGAGCTTAACAGAAAAGACGGAAATGAAAACAAATGGCAGACAAGCTGAGGCTGAAGGCTGTGGGGTGAATGTCTCCCTGCCAGTGTGTGAGCCGAAGAGCATTTCAGCAAATTGCTGGGAACACAGTCCAGTGCAAACACACCCAAAGAGCTGTGGGCTTGCCCGGGATACAGAAACAGTGACGAAGAGCGGATGTTTAAACAGGCTTCTCTAACTAGAAAGTTGGTCTCACAACGATGCGTGAGCATAGGCTAGCATGCCTAAGAGTTTCGTAAGTTAAAATAAGACAGACCTTTCCTCAGAGGTAGAATTCCCAGCACTGCTTGGAGTTAGTTCCTCTAGCTTTGTATGTTTTTACAACATGCCCCAGTGCTACCTTTGACATTTTCTAATTGTGGATGCTGGGTGCTAGCTTCCCTCCTTGGAAGTTGTGATTTTGCTTCATTCTTCTGCCACCTCCATTACTTACTTACTGCTTTTCTCCCTGAGTGCTGGTTTCTTTGTTGTCACAGTAGAAGCAAGATCACTTGGCCCTTGGCTAGCCAGCCCTTCTAAGGTTGTCTGAAAGCTCCCTGTAGAAGGGTCAAGCTTTTTGGGTGAAGGCTTCTCTACCAGGGTTCCGTCAGATATCCTGGGTTCTTCTGATTAGTTTCAAGGGCCAATATATGTTTTAAGACTTATTTCTATTATTTTTAATTCTGTATACATGTATGGGTCTATGTATGGGTATGTGCATAGTGAGTACAGGTACCAGAATAGTTCAGAAGAATTTATTTGAGCCCCTGGAACTGGGGTTACTGGATGTGAACCCAAATCAGGTCCTCTGTAAGAGAAGTAAGCACCCTTAACTGCTGAGTCCAGCACCCCAAAGGCCAGCATTTTTAAGTCTTCTCCCTTGGGCTGGTCAATTTCCCTAAAGAAGAATCCCACAGCCTGAGCTGTGCAGAGGTTAATATGTCAGCTTTTGTAGATCTCAAACCATGGTGGGAGGCCAGCTGTGAGTTTCTCTCAGCCTCACTGTCTTCAGAGTGCCTCCCCACCCCCAGCACGAAACTCAGCCTGCTCTAAGTTCAGAGTCTCCAGGTATAACCTTTCCAGTAGAAACAATCAGGATTGTGGTGTTGAACAATCTTTACAAGTTCACTGGAGCGTGAGAGGATCCTGAACCCAGCTGTCTCTTGTGCATTCAGCAAATCTTCCATTGTCAGCATCCTGTCCTGCATCCCTTGGCATTAAGGACTTCCAGTTCCTGGGCCCTCTAGTCCTGTGCGATGCATTGGGTGTCTTGTCATCCCTACACTGGCTGGTGCTAGATTTTCTGATCTGCTGGGTTCGGTACCATACATCTCCTTCACACACCCAAAGCTCTGTTAAAGCACACCACTGCCTCTCACTTCTCTTGGTTTTTGCATATTTATGCATTTTAATAAAGACTCCTTTTTATATTATTTTCCAGATTTGTCTAGAGAAGAGTTTACCTTCATTTGTACCCTCCTGTTTTGGACTTATAAATTAAGTTTTAAATGATACTTGAAGGGTGCAAGGTCACGGGGAATTAAGGGGTAGCTCACGAATGGTCATTCACTCATTCCTCCGTTCATTCACTGTGGTTTTAGAGACAGGTTCTGGCTTTGTAGTGGCTTTAAACACAATGCCTCTACCTCTGCCGACCCAGTGCTGAGATTACAGCACATCCCTCAGCAACAGGGAGTTTTGATTCAAAGAAATAGACATTCCAAAGGAAAAAAAAAAAAGTATTTTTAAAAGCCTTGGCCCTGTTCTTAAGAAACAGGGATTGCAGTTTGACTAAAGTATGAAACAAAATGTTGGGAATATAACCAAGGCAGGAAGGCTCCTTTGGTAGTCTCTTTGGTAGTCTGGTTTCAAAATCAGTCAGACCAGCAAGCGTTTCAGACAGGACCGCTGAGAGGCACTGTGCAATGAGATTCTCAAAGTCCCTGTGAGCAGAAGTCTTATATGTTTATTCCTAACTCTACCACATACCTATGTTTCTACCTGAACACGATCCTCCCTGCCTGCCTGGAACTCCTGGGCTCTGTCACTTGTCTCTCTCCTCCCTCTTCCACCCACCACTATCCCACAGCCCAGGCAGCTGCTGAAGGCTCAGGCTGACCCCAGCTGTGATTTTTGTCTTTAGCTCTGGATCTCACCAACAGCCTGTGATTTTACACTCATTACCAACGCTACCTCTTAGTTCCCCAAGAATGCCTTTGCTTATTAAAGGAAAGGGCCAATAGATTTGAGCTTTCTTTTTTCTTTTTTTGTTTGTTTATTCATTTTTGGTTTTTTTTTTGTTTGTTTGTTTGCTTGCTTGCTTGTTTTGAGACAAGATTTATCTGTGTAAAACCTTGGCCATTCTGGACTCACTTTGTAGACCAGGCTGGCTTTGAATGATCTTAACTTTCTTTATCCCTTCATCTTGAAGGGAAGCTGGCCCTGCTTCCTTCCTTCGAATCTCTGTGTGTTGTTTGCAGTTTGATGAGAAGTGAGTGACAGGTTTCAGGTGTTCTTTGGTAATCCCATAAGAAGTTATCCCCATTCAACCTCCTGAGTTCTTAGGTTCCCCCGACCCCGAGCCAACATTACTAGAATGCCCAGTCCTCTTCCTTCTGGAATGTTCTTCCTTTGGGCTCAGGTTGCCCTGTCTAGAGTTTCTGCTAGGTGACAGTTAACAGCTTCAGTATGACTATCAGCGATCCCCATCTCTCATCTCACATTCATTCGTCAAAGCCCGTTGTGTGTTCTGTGTGTGTGTGTGTGTGTGTGTGTGTGTGTGTGTTGTGTGTGTGTGTTTGTGTGTGTGTGTGTTTGGGTGTGTGAGAGAGAGAGAGAAAGAGAGAGAGACAGAGAGGGACAGAGGAGAACAAGAAGATGGAGAAATTCCATCGAATGCATCTGTGTTCCTTTCTTTCCTCACCCCAAGGTAGGGGGACTCATCTCAGAACATCAGATGAAAACTGCAGAACAGCTGGCTAGACCTAAGTAGCTCCTAGCCTGGTGACAGTGAGTGGGGATTGGAAGAGGCAGAACTCGGAACTGGGTCTAACTCAAGAGTAGAGAAAGAGGCACCTTTATTGCTGCTGGTGATTGAAAAACCTGGGTCTGTATGGCTCAAATAGCCTGTCTCTGGATTCCCCTCTATACTGGTGGAGCTGGCTCCTCCCTTTAACAAGGGGTGGGTGGGGTGGGGTGGGGAGGAATTCTGGGTAATTTGCAGATAGGTGTTAAGTCCTTTTAATATGTAAAAAGCACAGAGGTCAATAAAGCTAATTTAACCTTTTTCATTAGGAAGCAAGAACAACCTATTTATATTATATGCTGACCATCTGCTACCATGGTCAGCCAGCATAGAGAAAACAATTAACCCTTTCCTCCCTGTAAACACAATGCCATCCCAATAAAATAGCTCTTCCACTCTACAGCAGAACTAAACACTGACTGGGTTTAACCATGGGTGAAAATTACTTCTCCACACCTGGGGAGGCTGGCTGGCTTGGCAGTAGAGCGAATTATTTTCCTTCCCAGATACTCAAGTCCATCCTGAAATGATCTTTGGATTTTGTCTTCTTTACATGACCACAAGCTCACAGAGAAGCTCCTTGTGAGCTGAGTGGAAGTGTGTCTCTGCAGGGCAAGCATGAGTCTGTCTTAGACATGAGTCACCCAGGATTGGGCGCCCCTGGGCAAGACACAACTCAGTTCGTTGACACTCCTGGCCCTTGAGTTTCTTATTCATGTTATGGTTCAGCAGAAGTGATCCTTGTAGTGCTTTGGCCTTCAGTGCAGGTGGTATGGACATTCTGCCCCTCCCCCCCCCCAGGAGAAGTCTCAGTGTGTGAGGTCTGAGAAGTCGTCCCCACAGGGCTTACCTGATAAAGCTGGAGGGTTTCACCTGTCCCTAGTCAGCCCTAACAGGTTCCACTTCAGAGAGAAACACTCAGAACATTTTTGTTTCTGCTTGTGACAAGGTCTGGTTATGTGGCCTAGGCTAGGCAAACTCACGCTCCTCTTTCCTTAGCCTCCCAAACACTGGGATTAGACACACACTACCATGCCTGGCATTGAGATCCTTTATTTTTAGTTAAAAAGCCTTTCACCACTAATTGTTCACATTCTCAATAAGCATTAGAATATGTTTCCTTAGCAACAATATCAACCAACCAGAGCCCCCAGGGTCTAAAGCACCAGCCTGGGAGCGCTTAGGGAGGGACCCATGGCTCCAGCTATATATGCAAGGGAGCTATTATAAGTGGGAGAAGAGATCCTTGGTCCCATGAAGGCTAGACATCATGTGGGGTGGTATTCGAGGGTGGGGAGGTGAGGTAGGGGGAGGGTGGGTGCGGGGTACACCATCATAGAGGCAAGAGGAGGGGGGAAGGATAAGGAGTTCCTGGGAGGGAGGGGGAAAAAGGGGGTAAGGGGAAAACCATCTGAAATGTAAATAAAAGTTCCAAAAAAAAAAAAAAAAAAGAATATGTTTCCTTATCTGATCCTCATACAACGGACTAGAACACTCCATTGGTGGAACAGGACAATAGGGCTCCCAGCCCCAAAGTTATACACAAACTCATTTCCCTGGTGTTGCTGAAACTGCAGTAGAACTCAAGGGCTCTGGACCCCAAACCAGAAGAACTGTCTACACAGGATACTCAGGCCGGTCCTGAGAGGAGTGGGACTGCTCCATCTTCCACACCGGAACTCCACAGGTGGTGGTTACAGGCCATTGTGGGGGCTTCTTGGTCCTTCACAGGTTCTCCATGAAATTGTTCAGTACTCAGGAAGGGGAAGAGCTTATGGGACATTCTTGGAAGATGGATATTTGATTTCCTTCTGCTGTGTTTTCCTTGGACAGGTTAAGGTGTCCTCTGTGCCAGAAACACTGGGGGGCAGATCCTAGGGGTTTGAGACTTGGTTAGGGGAGCATGGGGGACCTGATAGGCTGACAGGAAGCAGGAGCTACGGGCTGAAGACCGGCCATACACCCAGCTGTGAGAATTTCCCCTCAAGCTTAGGCTTTCTCTCGCAAGTGCCAGAGCATACAGTTCAAAGACAGCATAATGTGAAGGTGGACACAGTCTAAATTTTCCAGAAGTTAATAGTTTTTAAAAAGTGAAAAAGCAGCAGTTAAAAGTAATCAAGTTTTTAATCGAAGATACCAAAAATATTATCATTTTAGCATGCAAGCAATGAAAAAATACGATTTTTTTGTTATTATTATCATTATTTGGATGTTTGGAGTTGAACCCAGGTCCCCAAGAATCTTTTAACCTCTGAAACACCTCACTGTAGACCAGCCCTGTTTCAGATACTCAGTAGCTCTTTTGACTGCTGCTACCATAGAGGACTAGCCTCTGTTCTTGGCTCTATTTGCCTCGGGTGACAGAGTTTGAAGCTTTGGGTGCTGTGGCCACTCTAGCTCTGGATAGAGGAGTCCTGCCTTGTTTTTTCTCTGCAGAGAGACGCTGTGGGTGAGTGGTACACAGTCCTCTGAGCCTCGAGTCTCCTTTGCCGAAGGAAAGGTGAAATCCGACCACTGGCAGAGGCAGGCCTGCAGGCACACCTAGGGACAGGCCCCTGCCTGCAGCCCATGAATTGCCCTTTCTTCCTGAGAGTCACACAGAAAGCCCTGCCCTGACCGCTTTCCCTCCCCTCCCCTCGCAGCAGGACCGAGACCTGTAGGGCAGACACACAAGGCTGCCTTTGTCACTGGGCTTGAAGGGGAACAATGCACCTGCTTTAGATGAAAGCCGCGTCTCTGTTCCCTTTCTTCCTTTCCATTTCCACAGATCCGACAATACAACCCTCACTTTCAACATTTAACCTTATCACACGTGAGTAGGGCTCGAGCTGGAAAGTGGACTTAAAAGTTCCCCAGCCCCACACCTGAGGCTTAGTTTTCAGAGAGGAAGATTTGGAACTGGGCGTGGTTTCAGAAGGCAATGCCCTTATGCCCTCCTCTGCTTTCCACTACAGCCATACCCTCTCTTTGAGGGCAGGCGCCTCCTTTAAAGAATTAGATGTGGTGAAACTTCTAAGCCATTAGCTTGTCCTCAGAGGGAGCCAGGTGTGCATGGCCGCTCTCCCAGAGGACAAAGAGCAGCCAGTATTCAGACAATAAGAACCTAGAACCTCCTTGACCTCACCCCTGGCCCCAGCTAACCTGTTCTGGAGAGAATGTGTGCTTCTGAATCATGGGCAGTTCCATTCCCTTATTTTAACCCTGTAAACACCACCCCAGGATGCTTGTAACCTGAGCAGTGGAGAGCCTGCTGTTTTGAACTGAGCTTTCCTGTGTTGACCGTCCCTTTATCCTTGTCCTTCCAGCTCCTTCTGCAGGAGGAGTCCCCGTGAGCACTGAGCACAGAGACTGGCCACCTCAGACTGGAAGCACACTCAGTGTTGAAACTTCTACTGTTTCTACTGTTTCATATGAACTATCCCGAACCCCAAATCGGTAGATCAGGGGTTGGGAAACTATAACCTGAGAGCTAGATTTGGCCAAGCGGCCTTATTTTGGGGGAGGACGAAAATATGAGTAACAAAATTCAACATTGCCATCATTTTTGAAGGTAGTGGGGACAGGGTTTCCCTGTGTAGTCCTGGTTGTCCTGGCACTCACTCTGTAGACCAGGTTGGGCCTAGACTCAGAGCTCAGAGACCTGCCTCTGCCTCTGGAGTGATAGTATTAAAGGTGTGTGCCACCAGTGTCTGTCTTCATTTATAAGCTTTGACCTCTGTGTTTTCATTGTTAGCAGTCTTGGTGAGCATGAGGCAGCGTCTCACTGTGGTTTTGAGCTGTGGTTCTCCAGTTATCCATAATGCTGAGGTTCTTCTCTTGGACTTTTTGGCCATTCGTACTTTTTATTTTTCTCTTCTTTCCTTTCCTTTTCTTTCTTTACTTTGCCCCCCTCTCTTTCTTTCTTTTTGAGATATGTCTGTTAAACCTTTGACCCGCTCTTTCCCTGGGTAGTAATAATGGTTTGCTTTCTAGATTTAACTTGGAATACGTCATCACTCATTTATTTTATGTGGTTGCACTTGATGCTGCGAATGGCAGAGACCCGTGGTCCAGGAGTCTGCATTATTTCCTACACACTCCATCCAGAAAACGTGGCTAACTTTTGGTTCAGATAGTAATAAAAAAATCAGTTAAATTAATGTCCTTCGTGTTGTTTAAACATTTTTTATTATTTGAGAGTTTCATTTCATACAACACGTTGTTGCTCTTATTTATTCTTTCTCCCTAAACCTTCCCAGAATCACACCCCTCCAATATCAAGGCAAATCTGTGCTTCTTGAATATTCTAAGATGTGGGATCTTACACTGTAGTGTGGTCTAATTACCAGGGACTACACTCTTAGTGAAAAAACTGTCTCTCCTTCTCCGGGAAGCTAACAGTTGCCAATTGCTCCATGACTAGACGCAAAACTTTTTGCCTAACTCCCATCTCCATGCTGGGATTTGGTCTGGCTTGGGCTTGGAGAGGGGTTGTACATGATTGTGTAATCACTGTGAGTTCATATATGCAGTTGTCCTGCTGTGTCTAAGAGACATTGGGTTTTGTTTGTTTTCTTGTTTTGTTTTGTTTGTACAGTGATCCACCATGTCTGCCTCTCACACTTTTTCTGGCCTCACTTCTACAGTGAGCCTTGAGCCTTGAGAGGAGGAGTGGAGAACATTGCAGAATACTGGCCAGTTGTGGTTCTTTGGGCTAATTAACATCTACAGTAAAAAGAAGCTTCTCAGGGGAGAGTTGAGAGATGCATTGATTTATGGGTATAATAATAAGCCATCAGGAACTGGTTTCCTATTATGCACACTTAGCAAAATGAATAGTATTAAGCTCTGCCTTAGGGGCTGTAAACTGTTTAGCCTTGGGTTCTTGGTATATTAATGGTCCCAGGTATGAGAGTCATCGTGTGGAGTGGGACTTAAATCCAACCAAAGGGGCTGGCTACTCCCATCATGGTCATGCCACCATTGAACTTTTTGTAATCTCACAGGGTACACCGCTAGGTAAGTTGGATGGGTGTTTTTCTTGCCTGGTAGAGTGCATGGCACCTTTTAGCATAACGAAAGATGGCCAGGAGGGATGAAGCTTCCAGGTCATCACTAGCTTGATTTCTCCATGTACTGAAGGACATATGGTCACGTTCTGGAGGGTAACCACAAGTATTGACTAATGCATGTGTAGTCTGTAGGTTTCTGGTACATCACAGGCTAACAACTCCAAAAGAAGTATCCCATTCCTGCCATTGGGGTTTTTATTAGCCTATGGTGTCTGGTACAAACAGTGTCACCTTGTATGAAGTAGCTTAGAGCTATACTACAGAGCTATAATAATAAAAACACCATGGTACTGATATAAAAACAGACTCATTGATCAATTAAATGGAATTGATCAAAAACCACATAAACCCTCACTTCTACTGTCACCTGGTTTTTGGCAAAGAGACCAACAATACATGTTAGAAAAGAGATAGCAACTTCAATAAATGGTGCTGGTAAGAAGGGATAGCTGTGTATAGAATAATAAATAGATCCCACCTCTCATCCTGCACAAAACTCAACTCTAAATGGGTCAGGGTTAGGGTCAGAATAGTGAAGAATTAAAAACAACAACAACTACCACCACCACCACAACAAAAGCACTACCACAAACAAAAACAAAACATAAAACCAAATGCTGGTGTGGGCATGGGGAAAGGGGAACATTTATTCAGTGCTGGTGGGAGTACAAACTGGAACCACCACTACAGAAGTCAGTGTGAAGGTTTTAAGCAGCTGGGCCTACTGCATAATCCAGCCGTAACCAACTGCTGGAATAAACTCAGTGGCCTCTATATTTTACTGTAGAGACACATCCTTCCTTGTTCTTTCTGGCTCTGCTCACAACAGCTAGGACATGGAATTAGCCATGTCCATCAGCTGATGAGTCTATGATGAAATGGGATAGACTTACACAATGTAATACTGCTCAGCTGTTAAGAAGAACAAAATTAGGAAACTTACAAGTAAATGAAAAGGGCCATAAACAATCATTCTGAGTGAGCTAATCTAGGCCCAGAAAACCAAACATTGCATATTTTCTCTCATTTGTGGATGTTAGCTTTGAATCCTCAGATATATATCTTTCATTCGGAATACCCATAGAGGTGAGGAAATTACTGAGGGGCCATGGGAGGGGGCTTTCAAGGGAGGGCAGCTAGAATAAAGGGTTAAAGTATCATAAAGTGTTCAAGAAGAAGGATGGAGCAAACAGGATTATATTGGGATGAAGAATGTGAGGGTAAAGGAGGGAATATTGAGAGACCTTTTGAAAAAGTCATATGGAAACCTACTACTGTCTAAGCACCGCGCGCGCGCACACACACACACACACACACACACATGTGCGTGCGTGCGTGAGTTTTTTTTCAAACTCTTGCGTTGGATCATTAAGCCATCATTTTGCTCTGATTTTCTTAATGTAGTCAGAGCTATGAATTTCCCTCATAGTTCCACTTTCAATGTGTCCTAAAGATTTTGGTAATCTCTTCTATGATCTATTCATCATAAGTCATTGAACTATATGGGTTTGGGTGGTTGCTAGCATTTATTATTATTTTGCTACTTATTTCATATTTTATTGCATTGTGGTCAGATGGATACAGGGAGATGCTTTACTTTTTCTGTATTTGTCATGATTTGGTTTGAGTCCCAGAATGTGATCTATTCTAGAGATATCGCCATGGATCACTGAGCAGAATATATGTTCTTTGATGTGGGTGGAGTATGCTATAGTTATCTATTAGGTAAATTTTATTTATGATGCTATTAATTCTGATATCTCCCAGCTTATTTCTGTCCAGATGACGTATCTATTGGAGAAAGTTGATATGGGAACCACCCAACATTACTGAATTCATGTTAATTCATGTCTTGAAGTCCAGCAGAAGATTTTTACAGAATTTCGTGACCCAAAGTTTGACTCATATATGTCAAGAATTGTAATATCTCCTTGGTTAAGTTTTCTCCTGATCAGAATGAAGTGCTAGAATAAAAGCTACCCATGACATAGTATAATTAAAACACTAATATATACTGAACAAAGAAAGAATGTTAAAAACTTCAAGAGAAAAAGAACAAGTAACATATAAGGGGAAACCAAGATAATAACGGCTTATTTTTTCAATGGAAACTTAAAAGGCCAGAAGAAATTGGACCAATGTTCTCCAGCTTCCAAAAGTGCTGGGTTCTGGGCATGTGTCCTTATTTCACACACATGTGTGTGATGTGAGACTGTAGCCTGCCTACGTGGAGTGGAAGCTTGGTCCCGCTTTTGCTCTTGTCTGAACTTGATTGGTTTCCCGTCACATTAGGAAAATGAGCAGGCCGGTCCTTCAGATACTTAATGTTGATTATTGATGAGAGAGAATGAGTGATCCCAATTATCTGGTGATCTGTGTGACATATTGGTCTTTGAACAGTGTGACATTACTTGAAGTTCAAGAAAGTCACCTACCATAACTATCAGCTGTGTGTGGGTATAAAGAGCCAGCACAGGACAAGGGACTAGACCAACTCTCTGAAAAAGTATATGAATGAATGTGACTCCAGGCTGGGGATGGGCTTGGAGCTCAGCACAGATCTGGGGACATGGGCTGGAGTCAGCTAGTGAGCACACAGATACAAATCCATTGGAGGCCTGAGAAGAGATCTCACATGCGTGGCTCCCAGCTGGGTCTGGAAGGGTAGTGTGAATGGGGAACCTTGAGTTGAAGTCTGGGTCAGACCCAGAAAGGGTGAAAATGGGTGTTTCTCCTAGCTGGGCCTGGATCTGGATGTGGGCAGTGAGGGACTCCAGAGACTGACACACCATGAAAGTTTGGACATGCGTCTCTCACCTGGGCATGGAGGGGTCTTATGCATGGGCAATGTGAGGTGAGTGTTCTGGGTCCAACTAGGCAAGAGCGCTCACAGATGTGGCTGTGTGGGGCCTGGAAGGGCAGCGTGAATCAGATCTTGTATTTTCATACTTACTTTGCCTTCTGTTCTAATTACAATGTATTTCCCTTTCCACAACGTGTCACGTCTGTTATAGCATACATTTCAAACAAAGGCTATGTGCTCAGAGAGTGCATTGTCTGCCCAGGTGAATGCTTCTCATCCCTGAGCACGTTTGCAGTGTTGCTACACTTCATTTCTTGAACAGGAATTGTTAGCCCTCCCATTGTACACGGGTCATGGCTAGTACTGACAAGATTCAGAACTGGAGCTCAGGAAGGCTTTCCCGAGAGTCCCATGCTTCCTTCTGTGCTGACTTCTTCTGATCCTAGATGTGAGGTATGGAACATGGCACCAAACGAGAGGGACGTGGAGAATGGATTGAGGAGATACCAAAGGCATGCTGAAGGATAGATGCTGCCATCGGACCATTGGGATCTTTCAGTTCCTAGCATGACAGTTTATCTTCTCCTTTTATTATTCACACACATACATGCATGCACACATACACACATGCATGCACCAGAACATATTCTATAAAGGCAGAAAGGGCACACGGATTCAGCAGTGTTCAACAGTCTTGAAATCCAAGTAGGTCTCTTCTCCATGTCACCTCAGACCCACCTCCCTCCAGTCCTGTTCTATGACAGCCTGCCACTCAAGCATAGGCATCGCTTTTGCTGTCAATGGCTGAGACAGTCTTCCCTCCCTTTCCCCTGGCACATCTACCCACATCACCTCCTGAGGGAGGCTGCCATGACTTTCTGGAGGACGGTCTTGTTAGTCTTCCACAGAAAGCTCTGTCTTGCCTTTGCTACAGTGAGCCTCGGGACTTACTAAGGAGGCAGAGCTCCGTGTTTCAGCTCTGGAGAGACTGGTTAAAGTTTATCTAAGTGAAGGACACTAACATAGAGGACTGTTCTGTGTCTTTTCCCCTAAGGCCAAAGAGTCTTACAATTCTCCAGAACCACTTCCTTCTCCTAATGCATTTCTCATAAGTACCCTTCCATAACTTAACCATTTTCTACCCTTTTGTTATTCATTTTAAAATATTGTATAATGGG
Source organism: Mastomys natalensis (assembly GCA_021653895.1). Lineage (NCBI taxonomy): Eukaryota > Metazoa > Chordata > Mammalia > Rodentia > Muridae > Mastomys > Mastomys natalensis. Next base: position 117,419 of record JAJTUV010002044.1, read on the forward strand.
GAGTGGCTGTCCCTTCACATTTCAATTTTTTTCTCACAATATCCAACTGAGCAGATTCGAGTCCACTACTCTTGTTATTCTTTTCATAACTCAGCATGCATATCACTCCTAAAAGAATGACTTACAGCGTAACACACAAGAGCTCCGTAAAAACCCAGTAAAGAAAATGAACCTCGGCTCAGACAGAAGGGTCTATCTCTGCCTTGGCGTCGTGCCGTCAACTTATATCATATAATTCTACTTAGCACTTCTGGGCCATTTCCTTCAAAGTTCTTTCCAAGCATTACCTAAGTGATGCTTAGGTAGGGTGGGTGGGACGCCAGGAACTCCGGCCATAAACGTAGAACCGTTAAATGCAGTCCCGAGGAAATTAGATTTTAGAGCTTGGGGGAAAAAATGCAGCGCTGACACTAACAGCCTGTTTCACTTCAAATAGCCACGTGTCTACCTTTTCCCCCAGATCTCCTCGGGGACAAGGGGGATATTATACTAAAAGTGGAGGAGAGAGGAGCAGGTTTTCCAAAGATTATGAAAAGCTATATTCCTTAGTGGGCAGCCACATTAAAGGACAGTCTTTTCCAGTTTGACGGGAAAGTAACTGGCCTCACTTCCTGATTCGGAAGGCCAGCCTCAGTTCAAGGGCACGCTCTATCTGCCAAGGACCGGCTGTGGGCCAGGCATTTCACACACAGCATGTCTCATCGGAATACCTAGCTTAAGGCCATGAGATATCGCATGTGAAGTGAGATGTCATATGTGAGGTGCTTTATCGGCCAGCTGCAATGCAGGAGCCACTCACACAAGAAGACATTTGAGAGGCCAACACATGATGTGAACAATGTCAGGGGCTGCATGAGAACGGCTCGTGGAACATACTTCCCAGAGTCCTGGAAGGTTGTTAGCGGTGTGGAATCAGAGTGTGGGGCTGAGGTGGCTTTCAGGCATCAGCTTAGAGACTCTGAAACTATACGGTTTTCAAAATAAATAAGATGTAGTTGTTTTAGGAGCTTTTGAAACACTGAAAGGGAGAAAAACCATACTTTATAAGCCAACTGCTCTTTTCACATACTGCTCTGTTCCTTTTTTCTAGTCTGGTATGTCTGCAAGGCTGGGAAGCCGTTCTTCCTGGGGCAGGGTGCTCAGCCCACTTTGTGGTTAGGTCTGCGCGCTCAGCTTGGTGACTGGGAAGGACTCACGATACTCTTTCCTTTCTTTCTGTCCTCATTCTTTCAATTTTCTTCCTTCCTCTCTCTCCCCCCTCTCCTTCCTTCCTCCTTTCTCTTCCCCTTTATCCTCCTTGACTCCCTTTCCTTCTCTCCTTCTTTCCTTTCTCTTCCCGCTTATCTTCCTTGACTCCCTGTCCTCCCCTCCTTCCTTTTCTCTCTCCCTTCCTTTATTTCTTCTCTTCTTTCTTTCTGGTAATTCCATGGGACACAGCCTAGCCTCAAATTTGTTATCCTTCTGCCTCAGACTCCTGAGTACCTAATATTGTAGATATAGACTACCAGCTCCTCATTTCCTCATTATTTCTTGGAACTGAATTTATTATTATTTTTTATATGAAAGAATTATTTGTCTCAGTGATGAAATAAAAACAAAATATTTTAGTTACCTTGACACCAACCTGGATGTGTGTCAAGACTCTAGTGGGTGTTTTGGATTGTACTTGAGACAGATGGTTAAAAGAAAAGTAGGTGACTTGTGTGAACGATGTGAGGGCTAAGACCTGGCCAGACATGGAATGCTAACACACTTGTGCCACCATAGCTTTCAAAGTAGAGCCATGCAGAGTCCAAAGTGCCTGAACCATGAATGTAAGGGCCACTGAGGGAGACCAGTGAACTAATTTCACCCCAGCCCCATCCTCTTCACACCATTAACTTGGCTTTTATGAGGTTTCCATTTTGTTTTTGTTTTTGATTGTGTGTGTGTGTGTGTGTGTGTGTCTTGCTTACTTTCAAGGGTATGGCCTCTTTTGCTTTAATTGTTGCTCTCTGTGTGTAGGCACATACAGAATGTACAGCCTGCTCAGTCCTTGTTGAGTGGGCCTTAAATCCAATTTGAGTGATGTTGGTTACCACCAAAGAATACACTCTACAACTGCCTCTTTAAGGGTATTATGCCATTCTGGTTGTTGTGGCTCACAGACCTCATAGCGGAGAACTATTGGTTGTTTCCCTTCTTTGGAAGCTTGCACGGGGCCTTCTGGCACCATGAAACTTGTCCTCGTGGAGGAGACTTCATGTCAGATCTGGCTCAGGTCCTCTGAGTCCTATGTCTAAAGTGTTTTCAGCAATAAGGGCTTGTATTTCACTTTTGCAGGGTAATGAAGGGTAACAGCAATAGCTTGTAGTGTTTTGGGAGTCTCTTAGACAACCCAGGCCAATTTACTCAAAAGAAGGCTCTTCACACCTAATGTTGGCTTTTTTGTTAGATATTCTATGGCTCACTTAAACAACATACCTATATATAGGCTTATATGTATTATAGGTATTTAGGTAGATAGTTTGTAGTATGTAATTCCTTATGTAGTTTGCAGAAATGTTTAATGTTATTTGCCTTCTCCCTCTCCTGCTGTATTTATCTCCTCTCTCCTTCTCTATTTAATGTTTGCTGTTTTTCCCATTTCTCTCTTCAGATAACTGCAATTTCCCTCTCTATTGCTCCCTACCCCGGCATCACGCCAACGGTTCCTTTGTAACTTCCTGGTTTCTGCCTTTGCTTTAAGATCTGTTCTTACATCTGAAGATTTGGAGTTGAAAGCCTTTGATGAGAGAGAACATGCGACATTTTTCTTTCTGGGTTACGTCATTTGATGTGATCTTTTCTAATTTCATCCATTTACCCATAATTTCACCATGTCATCCTTCGTTACAGCTGAATAGTATTTGTGTATATGCACATTTTCATTGCCTATCCATCAGATGAAAGATATGTAGGCTGTTTCCATTTTCTATTGAATAGAATAGCAACACAGCAAGCAGGTAAGTATTTGTGGAGTAGGAGGCTGAGTTCTTTGGGCAGATGCCAGCCCACAAATGGTCTGACTGGACCATGAGGTAGATTAGTTTTTAAAACTTTGAGGGTTCTTCACCCTGGTTTCCAGAGTGGCTGCACTAGTTTATAATCTCACCAATATTGAGTGAAGCTTCTGTTTTCCTGCACCCCGTTCAGCATTTGCTGTTGGTTGTTTTGTTGATCTTTACTATTCAGACTAGGGTAAGATGAAGTCTCAAAGCTGTTTTGATTTGCACTTTTTCTAATTACAAGGGATGATGAACACTTTTGAGATATTTTTAGGCATTTTTATTTCTTCTTTTGAGAACTCTCTGTTGAGATCTCAAGCCCACTGTTTCAATGGGATGTTGGCTTTTTTTTTCCCTTTGTTTTTTGAGGTCTTTATATATTCTGGATATTGATCATCTGCCAGATGTATGGTTGGCAAAGATTTTTCTCCCATTCTGTGGGCTCCCTCTTCACTTGAGTGGCTGGTTTTTTCTTTTTTCTTTTCTTTTCTTTTCTTTTTTTTTTATGTGCAGAAGCTTTTTAGTTTTATGAAGTTCCACTTGTCAGTTGTTGGCTTTAATTCTTGGGCAAATGGAGTGCGATTCAGAAAATTGCTTCCTACAATCTATATCATGTAGGGAACTGCCTGTGTTTTCTTCTGGTAGTTTCAGTGTTTCAGGTTTAGATCTTTGACCATTTGGAGTTAGTTTTTGTGCATTGTGATAGATACTGGTCTAATTTCGTTCTCCCGTTTGTGGCCAACTCGTTTTCCTAGCACCATTTGTTGAAGATCCTTTCTTTTCTCCAGCATGTGTTTTTGGCATTTAAGCTTGTGTGTACTCATATTTAAGCAAATGACTAAATAAAATAATTTAAGTCAAACATTAACAATCTGTCAAAATCTTTTTAAAGGAATATATTGGGGAGATTTTGTCTGAAATTTTTATTTAAAAATTGTTACTAAATATATTGCAACAGACAACAAATACACAATGATACTATTATTAACAAAATATTAATGAAAATTTTGGAAACATTTGGCAAATCAAATGAAAATGATGAAAATATGAATCACAAGACTGTTCCCAGAACTGTGCATCTCACCCACATTGTGGAGTCACAGGTTCTAACCACTGCTTACTAAAATCAAGGCTCTCGGTCTTCAGCCTCCTCCTTACTCATCCTAGCATCTGCATTAGTAAAGATTCGTGGATCCTTATAGCCACAAGGTACCAGACCCCCTCACGGTGCCTGCACTCTCAGCCTGGTGTCTCTACACAGTTCTCTTGGGATGAATCCTTTGACTTAGTGCTGTGTACTTACTACTTTTATCTTTATTTTGGTCACTGTAACTGGGAAACTGGAAATGAGAAGCAAGTTTGCCTTTCTAGAGTCCTGGGCTGCACCAGCCTGAGCTCCCACTGTGTTCTTTATTCACTGCTGGGGCCAGAGCTGCCACACACTACCAGCTCCTGACTTCTCTCCTTGCCTGGTTTCTTTCTTTTTGTAGTCCGTGTGATTGGCCTGTATTGAATGGGATGTGTCTCTCAGGCTCAGGCATTTGAATACTTAGTTTCCAGGGATGCACTGTTTAGGAATTTGTTGGACTTTTTATGAGATGGGGCCACCATAGAGGAAATGGGTCACTTGAGGGTGTCCTGGAGGGTTTTACAGGCAAGCTGAGCGTCCTGACCACTTTCTTCTTTCTGATTCATCAAGCCATGAAAAGGCGAAATATCCGTACTGCACATTCCTGCCACCATGGACTGCCTGTCACCATACCTTGCCCTTTTTGATGGACTATGGGCTGGGATAAAACCTTCCTCCTCTTAGATGCTTCAGATATTTGGCCAGAGCAATGAGAAAACTAATACAGTCAGAACTGACAAATTCTATGCGTTGCTTCTACTGATTCAATAGATCCACCTCTAGGTTACACAGAACCCATAAGCTAGCTACCTTGCTTAAGTAGATAAGTGAACATATTTTCAATATCAGACAAACAGAAAAGGAACTAAAATAGTATATAAATTCACATTGCAATTAATTTGAACTCCATGATAAATTCTAAAACTGAGTTTAAAATTATATATTGCATATATTTATTTAATCAGTTAAATGTTTTTTATGTTTTTATTGAACTTGAAAAAAATGACATTTAATAAAGTGGAGGAACTTGGTGGACATGACCACAGGTTTGTCCAACTCTACAGTTCCCAGGAGGAGTGATCTTGGCTAACTTTGAGCTTATAGCATGATTTTCCTTACCATCACCTCTTCCCTTTGTAAATTTAGAAATGAAAGATACACATTTCCCTCATGGCCTAGAACATTATCCAGTGCTATGTGTTCTCAAAGAGATAAGACATATTGACAGCAACGTTGGCTTTATATTCTCTGTTCTCGTCCATGCCATTGGGAGGATGCTCACGATAGCCAACTACCAAGTTGGAGTTTATTTTCTGATTGTCCTATTCTCTCTGTGGAGCAACAGTTGTATCTTCAAAGCAAAGACCAGAGAAGGACCTAGAAATATAAGACATAACATTAAGAACAACTACACATTATATACAGGTGTGAAAAGGTGTATTTAATGTAAAGGAAACATATGCACCTGGGATGGAAAACACAAATATTTAACAAGTGATAACATTAGACAGTGGCTATTCTTGTTTGGACTATGGAATCAAAACCACTGGCTTTTTGAAACAACAAACGTGATATTTTAAGTTGAGACATGGTGTACTAATATTATTCTTTTTAAATTAATTTTTTATTTTATTGTTATCAGTAGTAGTAGTAGTAATAGTAATAGTTTGTGTGTGTGTGTGTGTCTGTGTATGGTGTGTGTGATGTTGTGTGCTCATGTATGTGTGTGCCACAGCACACATGTGAAGGTGAGAAGACAACTTTGTGTAATGTCCTTTATCCTTCTAGCTTAACTTGGTTTCCAGGAATCAAACTCAGCTCTCTAGGCTCTTCTAAGTACATTTATGTGCCGAACCACACCACTGGTTCTAGAATGTTCTTTATTCACAATACCGCTGTATTTCCCAAAGAGAGAGTTCATTGGCAGCCACAGAACAACACGTATTGCAAGACTCTTCTTCCATGAGGTGCTTACTGTGGTCAAACTTGCAGGCATAAAGTATGGTGGTTGCTTGTGGGTGGCAGCACCAGGGACTATTATTTAAGAGGTGGAGAATTTTAGTTTTAAAGATAGAAGTTCATACATAGATGGTTTATGTGATGCCTCATCTTCAACATCCACTTGATGGATTTTGAATCACCTAGGAGACTGACAGAGTAGAAGACCTACCATAAATGTGAATGGCTTCATCTCATGGGTCAGGGCCACAGACTTGAATAGAAGGAGAAAGAGAAGGAAATCAGCTGAAGTCAGCTGTTCCTGTTTCAGATTTCTAACCCTCAAGGATGTGAACTGCTCTGCTCTTCTTTGCTTTCTCTGCCATCATGGCTTACACCCAAAGCACCAGATCCAGAAGACCTTGGAATGAGACTCCTAACACTGTGAGTCAGAATCTTCCTTCCTTTTGTTTGTCATAGAGGAAAACCTGATTAACACATCCACTGATAGACAAAGTGTGAACTGAGTGGTTACTGCAGTTGCCATTTTGTGGAATAAGACATCAATGCAGCAAATATCAATATTTTAAATGAACTATGTTATCAAGTAGTTCTCATTCTAGGTATTTCTGCTAAAGATCCCCTTCATGAGCTCACATTTTATGTATAGAAAAACTCCTTTCAGCTTTGCCTTTCTATCAAAGGACTAGAGACAATATATTGTTCAAATGATTATTCTTTTTCCGTATTTTTTATTGGTTATCTTATTTATTTACATTCCAAATGTTTTCCCTTTTCCCAGTTTCGCCTCCATAACCCCTTATCCCCTCCCCCACTCCCTGCCTCTTTGAGGGTGCTTCCCCACCTGCCCACCCACTCCTGCCTCACCAACCTAGCATTCCTCTATGCTTGGATATCGAGCCGCCACAGGACCAAGGGCCTCCCCTCCCATTGAAGCCAGATAAGGCCATCCTCTGCTACATATCCAGCTGGAGCCATGGTTTTCCCCAATGTATATTCTGTGGTTGGTGGTTAGTCCTTGGGAGGCTTGGAGGTCTGGTTTGTTGATATTGTTGTTTTTCCTATGGGGTTGAAACTCCTTCAGCTCCTTCAGTCTTTGCCCTAACTCCTCCATTGGGGTCCCCATGCTCAGTCCAGTGTTTGGCTGCATGCAGATGCATGTGTATCGATCAGGCTCTGGCAGAGCCTCTCAGGGGACAGCTATACCAGGCTCCTGTCAGTAAGCTCTTCTTGGCATCAGCGATAGTGTCTGGGTTTGGTGTCTGCAGATGGGATGGGTCCCTAGGTGGGGCAGTCTCTGGATGGCCTTTCCTTCAGTCTCTGCTCCACTCTTTGTCCCTGAATTTCCTCTTGACAGGTAGAATTCTGGATGAATGTTTTTGAGGTGTGTGGGTAACCCCATCCCTCAACTGGGGGCCATGCCTATCCACTGGATATGGTCTCTACAGGTTCTATCTTACCTTTGTTGGGTATTTTGGCTAATGTCCTCTCTGTTGGGTCCTGGGAACCTCTTGGGTCCCTGGCATCTGGGACTTTCTAGTGGCTAGTCCCAGCTCCCCTCCTCCATTGCTCCTTTCAAAATCTTGACCCTCTGTATTTCTCCCCATCTCCTTCCATATCTGAACTGGCCCCCTTTTCACTCCCAGACCCCTCTCTCCCTCTATCTCCCAAGATTATTTTCTTTCCCCTTCTGAGTAGGACTGTAGCATCCACACTTTAGTGTGATCTTTCTTCTTCTTGGGTTTTGTATGGCTGTGAGTTGTATCATGGGTATTCCGAGTTTTTGGGGGGGCTAATATCAACTTATCAGTGAGTGCATTCCATGTGTGTTATTTTGTGACTGGGTTACCCCAATCAGGATATTTTCAAGATCCATCCATTTGCCTGGGAACTTCATGAAGTCATTGTTTTTAATAGCTGAGTAGTGCTCCATTGTATAAATGTCCTCCATTATACTGTTGAGGGACATCTGGGTTGTTTCCAGCTTCTGGATATTATAAATAAGTCTGCTATGAACATAGTATCCTTATTATATGTTAGAGCATCTTTTGGGTATATACCTAGAAATGATATAGCTGAGTCCTCAGGTAAAACTATTTCTAATTTTCTGAGGAACTACCTGACTGATTTCCACAGTGGTTGCACCAGCTTGCAATCCCACCAACAATGGAGGAGTGTTCCTCTTTCTCCACACCCTCATCAGCATCTGCTGTCACCTGAGTTTTTGATCTTAGCCATTCTGACTGGTGTGAGGTAGAATCTCAGGGTTGTTTTGATTTGCATTCCCTGATGACTAAGGATGTTGAACATTTCTTTAAGTGCTTCTCGGCCATTTGAGACTCCTCAGTTGAGAATTCTCTGTTTAGTTCTGTACCCCATTTTTTAAAATAGGGTTATTTAGTTCTCTGGAGTCTAACTTCTTGAGTATATTTTGGATGTTAGACATCCATTGGATGTAGGGTTGGAAAAGATCTTTTCCCAATCTGTGGGTTGCCATTTTGTCCTATTGACAATGTCCTTTGTCTTAATGCCCATTAAACAGAGCCACTTTTAGTGGCTTTAAAATTACACAGAGGTTATTTATATCTGTCCATGAAAAACATTTTAAGAGTGACAACATCATATTGGGCAGTATGCTGCCTAGTTTTATGTCAACTTGACACAAACCAGAGTCATTTTGGAAAAGGGAACTTTAATTGAGAAAATGCTCCCACCAGGTTGGCTTGTGGGCAGTCATGTAGGGTATTTTCTTATTTGGTGATCATGTACAAGGGCCTGGACCACTGTGAGTAATACCATTCCTTGCCTGGTGGTCCAGAGTGCTATATGAAAACAAACTGAGGAAGCTTTGAGGAGCAAAGTAGTGCTCCTCCATTGAGTATGTATCAATTCCTGACTCCAGGCTCCTGCCCACTTGAGTTCTCGCCCTGCCTTCCCTCAGTAATGAACTGTGACCTTGAAATGAAAGAAGAAATAAACTCTTTGCTCCCCACAATGCTTTTGGCCATGGTATTTTATCACAGGACTAGAAATTCTAAGTCAGCAGGCTATTGACTCACTCATCTTTCAGTTGTATACTGAGAATTTTGTTTTTTATACACATAGTTATGAGAATGTTTTTGTTTTAATTCTAGGTGTGGTAAATGGGGCTGATTCAGATTGTTCACAGCAGCTGACTATGATTGTCTCATGCTCTAGGAAGAGCTTTATTTTTTGCTAGCTGCAGCTGCTGCCCCTCTGCTGCTGGTCCCTGCTGGTTCCTATTGCTATGGTTTGTCAAGTAGTCATGAGCAAATAGATGCAAAGAAAAAATTGGAGATATCCTAAAGTTGGAGATTTGACATGCCCCAAGGATCTCAACGCCCCTAATCAGCAGGAAGTAGTCTAAAGAGATCTATACTGCCCCCTTTTCCCTGTAACCTCTCTTCCCTAGTGTTGGAGAGTTGGAAGGGACTGGGGTGAATAATGGTCGGAAGAGTGGTGCTTGGTGGCCTCCATGAAACATTCATTATAATTTCATTCCTCCTTTTCTCTTCTGTGTCTACTCGGGTTCCCTCGAAGGACCTGCATTTGTGAATGAGACCTGAGAGTGCTTGGCTACAGACCTGCTTTTGTCTTCTCAATGAGCCATAATGTGAGAGGGTCTGGGGTAGGGCGAGGTGGCCAGGCTCCAGGGATGGCACCCATAGGCCAGGGTTGCCTAACCTCAGAGCCATCTTGAGAGAAGGAGGCAGTACCTACCTGAGGGAAAAATGATGCCCAGGGCCAAGGATATCTCACGAGCTTAAAGATTCAACAAATAACAATTCAGAAATATGGTGTTATGACAAGACTAAAGAAAATGACATTTATTTACTTATTTATTTATTATACATCTCAACTGCAGTTTCTCCATTTCTCCACCCAGCGCCTCCCACTCCCTCTCCTCTCACCGCAACCCCCACTCCTCCTTTCTTTTCAGAAAAGTGCAGGCCTCAAATAGCTATCAACCAAACATGGCATATCAATTAGACTAGGCACCTCCCTTCCTATTAAGGTTGAATGAGGCAACCCAGTATGAGGAAAAGATTTGTAAAAGCAGGCAAAAGAGTAAGAAACAGCCTCTACTCCCACTGTAAGGAGCCCTCAAGAAAACTAAGATACACAACTATAATATATAGAGAGAGGAAAATGTGTTTTCTATTGAAATTGGTGAATGGCAAAAAACAAATTAGTCATACTCAGTAGGCTTAGACTGAGAAAACGATAGTATCTGTGTTTAGTTTCCTACTTATTTGAATCTCATCACCTGGCATCTCCTGCACACATGGGGATGGAAGCACATTTATTTGGAGTGAGGGCACTGGGAAGGTGACCATGTTTGTGGGGCATTTGTGGGGAATCTTGGAGGCTTGGTATCTATCGGGTTTTCCAAACACACATCAAAACTCTAGGTGGTACAGAGTGCTTTTGTGGTTCTGTGAGTTTTAGGACAGGGTTTTTCGTATTTAATTGGTTCAGTCCCATGTGTTCCCTAACGTTACAAATGATTAGAAGCTCAAAGCTACAAAATCTGCTTAGCGGAGGGTAATCCTGCCCTGGTAGTCACTCACTGTGCCTGAGGAAACAAACAAAAGTGGTGTTTAATGCATTATCAGAGTAGATGGCTGCCCCAGCATCAACTGCAGCAACTGTTAGCTATGGGTGTGTGTTAAGCCATAATTACAATGGCAGCGTGTCATGGAGAACCAGAGACTTATCTGTTTCTGGCTCTTTAACGTCACGAGCAAAGCTGGAGATGAATTCCTTGGGGCTATGCACAATCGCATGAAAACACATTTGGCTTAAGCGAAGGAACAGACAGTTAGGACTGCCATGCTAAGACAATGCAGTTGGAGCAAAACACTGAACCACAAAGAAGTTGCCCCTCTTGCAACCTGCGCCTGTGGGCCACCGCTCCCTGGGAGGCCAGCTACGAGGTGCTAAGGGACAGGTGGGTCGCAGTCGTTGTACTCAGAAAGGATGTTTAAAAACCAATTAATACTTTCCAATTTGATAAGCATAACATGTCAGTCGGTCATCAAATCCTTATCACATGCCATAGGTTCATGATTGTATGAGATGCTTGGAATCCATGTCCAAGTGCCTAACTTTAGAAGAAATGACTGGGGTCTAGCTGGAGATGAACGTGGCAGCCACATGAGCTCTAAGTGTGGAAAGTAGAAACTTCAAAGTGAGCATTGTGATTACCATTAACTCGAAAGGGCACAAAGCCATCCTCAGAGAACAGATCGCTCTAACTGGGGTTTACAGTGTGGGCATGGGCAGAGCCAGGTCCCAGACTCACTTCTTTTGAGCACTCATTCTACAGGTTTGGTAAGTCCCTTCACCTACACGCAGCCATGGGTATCTCATCAGTGATGTAAAGGATTCCAGAAAAGATGATGAGACAGGATCTGAGTGAATACTCTCTGATACATAGTAGAGACTCAGGAGACAATGTACATAGAGGTTCAAGCACACCTACCTACAGCGTGGTACACAAGGAGACCAGGGAGAGGTCAGTGGATAAGTCAAGCAGTATCTGAGAGATGTTTCCAGACTCTGGGCCAATGCTTCTTCCATTCCACAATGACACTTGGGAAGCAGAGACCACAGAGAAGTTAGACTTCTGACATCTTTGTACTCGGTGGGCTGCAATGCTTAAAAGAAAGGCAAGTTTGAACTTGCAGAGATAATGTCAGTTTCACAAAGTAGGAGGTTATAGTTCTTACTCTGTGAATCTGGTCTGACCTGAACCAAGCAGGAAAACTAGATGAAGGGATGGGGAGAATGATGGAGGAATGCAGAAGGGCAAAAGAATGGGAGCAGAGGCCTTCAGTCTCAAGCAATGGGCATCAGCACAGTATAGAACTGGCTTGTCTCCAACATGCATGGACCATCTTTCTCCCCCCTCTATCTCTCTGTCTCACTGGCTTGGGGTGAGAATGGGATGGAAGGGGAACCCTTCAGAAGCATCTCTTTAACTGTCAGTGCAGAAAGGCTCTAGGTAGTTCAGAAAGGTTCAGAACTAACGGGTCTTCTGAATGGGTTTGGCCTGGGGTCATTAGTGAAGAGAAGTTTGTTTTTTGATATTGTTTTATTTCCAAAATCCACAGTTAACTGCATAATCGCAAACTTCTTTATTGTCCCAAACACTTGAGTTTTCAGTAAAAATCCCTGGCACCTGTCCAAGGCTCCAGATATCCTGGAGACAGAAGGTCTGGCAGGGAGTGGGTTCTTGGGCTTGTCTTACTAGAGCAAGACAGATCAGTGTGGAGGAAGACACACTGTTCTAAATCCATGCTGGAGTGTTCATGCAGCCAGGCAGATACAAACCCTGACCTCCTCCAGATGCCACCACCCTCCCAGGGGAACTCTTCCATGTGTGACACAGTCTCTGGTTTCTCCATCTGTACCACACAGTACACATAGGGCAGTGGGTAGATAGATTCACTCTGCATGTGAGGACCCTGCAGTTGCAATTTTTGTGTAATTGACAATGCTGTGAAGCATAGAGCTGGGACCATAACTACTACTACTACTACTACTGCTATTTATTATTATTATTCATCATCATCATCATCATCGAGACAGGGTCTCCCTATATAGCCCTGGCTATCCTGGATCTTACCGTATAGACCAGACTAGTCTCAAACTCACAGAGATCTCCCTACCTCTGCTTCCATAGTGCTGTGACTAAAGGCGTGTACCATCTCTCCTGGCTGGGACTCCCTTTTCTGTTCCTCTGATTGTCTTCCTCCTTCTCTCCCCTTTGGTTGGCCCTCCTATCATGCTCTGTGTGATTATCCAACATTGGTCAAATGGGATGATTTGTAGGGCTGCGATGAACAACATGATTTGTGCGAGTGCAGAGACACTGAAGAATGAAAGTTGAATGACCGTCTGGAGAGGGGAAAGAGTTTAGCTTGCCTCCTGTTCTGCCGACAGTCCTTATTTGTATTTTTGAGGATCCAAAGTAGAACTGACACTGGTTTCTCATAGGCTTGCATGGCTTCTAATTCATGTTGGTTGTACTGACCCTCATGTCCACCTCCATGGCAGCCTCTGACTGATATTTCTACTTCTAACCCCACGGTTTTATCTCTTGTGTTCTTGCTCGAATCTCTACTCAATGCCTCATGTGTATTGTCAGTCTCTCAGATGATAAGCCACAGTCCTGTTTGCCACCTGCAAATAGCAAAGTATCACTCAGTTCTAGCATTCATTTCTTTTATGGATGCCTTACTCACAAAACTGCATATGTTTTGAATGCTCTGCCCAAACTGTGTGTGTATGTATGTATGTATATGTGTATGTATATGTATACGTGAGTGTGTGTGTCCCTATTAATCTTCCTTTGACAAAAGTATATATTTATTTCATTCAACACTTAAGATATGCTATCATATAGAGTCACCGTAAGAGCAGGTAAGAGGGTATGGAGTCTACTGTTATTTCAGTTTACAGAAGAGGAAACTAAAACTCCAGATGTATGGAACATCCTCAAGGTATAGAATTGGAGTCAAAATCTGGCAACCCTGGCACAACCTGGGCTAGTGGCTGCCATGTTGGATGGTGTAGTCTTCTAACATGGAACTTTTCTGGGCTTAAGGAATTCTGGAATAAGAGTTAGAACATTTAAAGAAAATGTAGAATGACCTGCCCTTTGAAATGTGGAGTAAAGCCACTGATTAGCTACTGTACAAGAGACTTCTTTTGGTTTATATTTTTAAAAAGTTAAAATTTAAAGGAATATTTCTTAGGACTTAAAGGCGTATTTTGACTTTCTTCAAATTTATATTCCTCAAAGCCACATGGAGAGCCTGAAAAAGAGGTGGTTGCTGTGGGGACTCTTACAATAGCCAGACTCAAACACTGAGAGACTGCTCTGTGAAGAAGGACTGGGGTAGCTCTGTGTCCAGAAGTGACTTCAGGGCAGCAGTGGCTGAGGAGGTCAGCGGACGGAGGCTGAGTGGGAAGCAGTGTGAGTCTGCACTACCGAGGAGCATGCAAAACCTTGGCCAACTTTAAGTCAATGAAAAACTGAATCCAAGGTTTAACAAAAAAAGTTCTAAAAATAAAACATGAAACATGGAAAAGACACACAGGTTATAGAGAAAAAGAAACAGCAGAAGTCATGGGCTAGCGATTTGAAAAGACTAATAAAATTGATAAACATTTTTAACTAGACTGACCAATCTAAAATATCCTTTAAAAAAACAAACCTCCTTGCCTACACCTCTATCTTAAAACATTGCTTGAAGTGTTCTAGTAGTTTCGGGCTTTCTGTACTTACACTGAGGCCTTGGATCCATTTTGAATGGATTTTTGAGTGGGTTAAACAATATGGAACTGGTCTCAGGTGCACCTGCTGTTTTCTCATCACCATTTGTTAAAGCGCTGTCTTTTCCCCAATACTCATTTGCCACAGCTTTGTCAGACTTTGAGTAGCCATGTGTAGATTTATTTCCAGGAGCAGTATTCCACTCCACTGGTCTATCTACACATCTGGGTTTTGTACCAGTACTATGCAGCTTTTGTCACTATGGTTCTGTAACGTAATTTGAGATTGCTATTATAATACTTCCAGCATTTTTGTTCAAGTGCTTACTCTGGCTATTTAGAGATGTCTGTGCTCCCATGTACATTTTGTTACTGTTTTTTTTCCTAGTCATTGGGATTTTGATGAGGATTGCATGGAACCTTTATATCACTTTTGGATGTGAAGCCTTTTTACAATATTAATTCTTCCAACCAATGAACAACTGACGTCTTTCTATCTTCTAGTGTCTTCATTGATTTCTTCATTCAGTATATAAAATGTTTCAGTGTGTAAGGTTTTGGGCTACTTAGTAGGTGTACACAGAGAAAACTTTTAGGCTGTTGTGAATGGGATTCCCTCCCATTTTGATCTTTTTGTTGGGAAGATGGTTGATAATATACAGAAAACATGCTCGATTTTATATACTGATTTTTAATGCTGCTATTGCTAACGGTGTTTATAAGGTTTAAGAATTTTCTGGTGAAATATTTGTAATTTAGTATTATGTCACCTGCACTTAACCAACAAAACACACACACACCCATGCACACATACACATGCATGCACACACAAGTATGCACACCAAATAAATAAAATAATTCATTGAAATCACCAAACTCTTACTGTATCAGGATCGATTTACCTTTTATATCCATTAGTATTCATAAATGTGAGTCACGGCATTTAGTGCATATATATTTGCAACTGTGACATTCTGATGAAATGTTCCCTTTATTAATATGTAACTGCCTTTGTTATCTCTTTTAACTTTGATTTGAAATCTGTTTTCAGATATCAGAATAACTATTCCAGCTTGTTTTCAATTTCTGCTTGTTTAAGAATTTTTCATCCTTTAACTCAGTCTGTCGGGGTCTTTGGCAGTGTGGTATGTCTCTTTTGGAGACCACAGATAATGAAATCTAGATTTTTTTAATCCAGTTGGTCTGTGCCCCTTTACTGGTCAGGCCATTTGCATTAAAGGTTATTACTGAGGGAGAGTTTACTAACTCCTATAATTTTGTTGGCCTTTTTTTCTGGTTGGTTGAGTTATTACTTGTTCTCCCTGATAATTGTTGGAGGTTTACAGTTTTCACTGTGCTTTGCATGGTGTATTCCTTCCTGTATTCCCCTTTCTTAGTGATTCTTTTCAGGAGATGTACTCTCTTCTATGCCCTTGTGATTGCATCTGTCTTTCCCTTTCTCTTTTGCTTTAAGTCTCCTTGTGCTGGATTGGTGGTCATAAACTGGCTTACTTAGTTTGTGTTTGTCTTGAATATCATTACTTCTCTTCTCATTGTAAAAGATAGTTTTGCTAGACACGCATGTGGGTTGGCAATTATTTACTTTCGTATCATGAAACATATGCTTCACTGGTTTTGAGGGCTGCTGCTGAGAGATCTATGTTATGGCCTTTGTAAGCGAGTTGATATTTCTCCCACACAGCTTTTATTACTGCCTCTTTGCTTTATAGTTTGACATCTATAGTAGTAATGGAGTTTCGTCTCCGATCATATCTATTTGGGGTTTTGAATACCTCTTGTATTTGAATGTCTCTGTCTTCATCATTTGCGGATTCTCTGGTATAATTTTGCCAAACACATTCTATGCCTTTAGTGTTTATGTCCTTTTTCTACTTCATGGATCCTTGGAGTAAATTTCTTGTTTATATTGTTGAGATCTGGGACACTATGATCATTCTTACTTTTGTCCTTATTGATGTCTGGATACAGGGTTTTCTGTATCCAGTCAGGTTTTCAATCTAACGTTCTCTCTTCTGCTCAACAAAGTCTATTGGTGTGCTTTTCACAAATGTTGTGTGGTGGTGGTGGATTTGTTTGTTTGTTTCTTTGTTTAGATTGTGCTTCTAGTTTCCAATATTTCAATTTAGTTAAGCTTGTTTTTTTTTTTTCTTACAAATTCTCATTACCTCATTGAATTTCCCCCATGCTTCTTGCTCATCCATAATGCCCATTTTCACATCCATTTTGCGAAGTTTTCCCTCTGTGTTGCCGACTCTCCTCTTATGTTCCTCTTTCAGGTCAATGATAACAATTTCTTACATTTGTTTACTGACGTTGTGTTTGGAGGTCGTGTGGCATGCCACAGTGTCTGTGTAGAAATCAGAAGACAAATTTTTGGGAGCTGATTCTCTCCTACTCCACAAGTTCTTGGGATTACGGTCAGGGCACCAGGCTTGGATACAGGCGACTTTTCCCACTAAGCCATCTTGCTGGCCTTTATTGGCCATTTTTACCAGAAAAACAACAACAACACAACAAAAATCTTAACATTTTGGCTACTCCATTTTTCCTCAACTATTAAATTCAAAGATACTGAAGAAGATAAAACTTAATTTTTTTCTGTGTTGTAATTTTTGTATCTGTTTTTTAGAGATCATGTCTGTGTTTTGGAGGAATCCTCTTACTGAGCAGACTACTCTTGTAGATTTGGTCCCCAGTACCTGCTCAGCAAGGAGAGAGCAAACTACTTAATATATACAAATACACCTAAATCAGTCTTGGCTCACTAGCACGTCATCAGTGACCATAAAACTGAACATGGCAAGTGTACTGTAGGATGTGCTGTGAAGCCAGAAATTGTTTAGGTAAATGGAGAAATACAATAATAAGTGGAGACAGGAAAGGGGATGATAGAGGAGATGCAAAGCTAAATAATCTAAAGGAAAAGGAAGAGAGTTGGAGAAGGATGCTGTGGGAAGATAAGAGATTAGAACAAAATTAAACAAAGGAAAACCAAGAAATGATTCCCCAATAACAAAAGTTCAAAACCCAAATCAAATAAAATGTAACGAGGAGAATAAAGACTGTTTTTTGTTTTATTTTAAAATTTGTGTGTGTGTGTGTGTGTGTGTGTGTGTGTAGTATGTGAGTGCAGGTGTCTATAGAGGCCAAAAGAGGATGTTGGATTCCCTGGAGCTGGATTGCAGACTGTTTTGAGCTGCCTAACATGGGTGCTTGGAACTCAACTTGGGTCTCCTGAAAGAGCAACAGTGCTCCTAAGTATTAATTCATTCTCGGGCCCTCAAACAGAGTATTTTACAAAGTAAAAAAGGCTAGAGACAGTGCTCAGTTGTTGGAGAGCAAGTGAGAGGTCTGAGTTTCAAAGCAGGTGTGGTCTTAAACATTTGTAACGCCAGCACTCAGGAGGGGACAGGGCATCAGATGCTGGAGGTCATGCTTGACTCTGCAATGCATTTGAGGCCAGCCTGGATCATATTAGACCCTGTTTCAAACAAACAAATAGAACAAGCTGGGTCTGACAAGATGGCTCCGTGGGCAGCAACACTTGTCAGGAAGTCTAAAGACCTGAATTTGATCACCAGATCCCACATGGTAGAATGAGGGAACTGAGTCAGGCAAGTTGTCCTCTGCCCTCCACCCCGACACAAAGACAGAACAGAACACAGACAACACAAGACAACAAACACACACAGATACACACACAGATAGACTTACACACAAACACACACATACACATGCACAGATATACAAGCACAGGCACACAGACACACACAAATGTAATTTTTCAAAACTAAATTCAAAAATATTACTACACATACAGATAAAAAAAGGGAGAAACATAGGAAGAAAATTAAAAAAAAAAAACACGGAGGGGAAAAGTATCATCCCCAAAAGGAAAAAAATAGAAATAAAAACATATTTTTAAAATACAATAAATTAAAAATTCTGCAAAACAAGTAGACAGGAAAAGTAGGGAGTCAGAAAGGTAACAACAGCAACAAGAAGAAGAACAACAACAGAAATGAAAGAGGCATTAGAACAGTTTCTTTCTGGGCCTTCCACATTGGAGATGCCAGTTAGACACGTGGAGGGGGAAGGACCAGTTGGACTGTAGAATCTTGTCTTTCCTGTGGCTCATGCTATTGCTGCATCTGTATTGGACAAGTGTCTGAGGTCTTCCTGAGTCATCCTCACAGTGGTATTTTTTTACTCTTTGTATATCAGGGGTCTCTTAGCTTTGCGTTCTGTGAGCTGGGCATATTCTCCAGAGACTCTCCAAACTGTAGTCCAGGTGGCTAACGTTTCAGCTGGTGTGTGTCTCCCTAGTGTGTGGAGGTTGTGGGAAACACCACCACACTGAGGTGGGTACAAAAGAGGACATGTTTTCACGCTTGTCAAACCTGCTTTGACTTACTTAACCTGCTGGAGGGGCACAGCTGTGGGGGTCATGTACACCCCTGGAACTTCGGAGTTCTTAGGCTCTGGAGCTGTAAACGACATGTGGGATGTTCTAGAATGTGACCCAGCAATGGCCTTGGGCTCAGATATCAACCTGCAGGCACATCCTTTGTTGCTGTGCTTTGTCTAGCCACCTGGTGGGGGCGCTCTCTCCCTAAGTACCTTATACGCTACTCCCTCCCGACAAGTACGTCCTTTGGCCTCCCATTTTCTGGCCTTCCTGTTTTCCACAGCTAGAGTCTCTAGGCCTTGCCTCATCATGACTTGTCACAGTCCAAACTGACACTCCCTGACCTGTGTGGTCCCTGGCCTCAGACTCTCAGGGGAGCTCAGTTTTGAACATTACACTCCCTTAGGATGATGCCAAGTCATGGCCATCCAAGTCAGATAGGATGACTACCCAAATTTGTGCCTGCTCGAGGCTTGTGAAGGCTGCAGGCTTGTACAGAAGTACCACCTTGGCTTTCATCTGGCTTCCCTGTCAGACATGGCTTCTGTTCCCCCAGAACCCTGCAGGGAACTGAACTTACATCACTCTTCAGGAAGAAGTTGCACTTTCACACAGCGTTTTCCAGAAATCCTGGACGAAAGAAACATTCCTTCATTCATCATTGGGCAAGCATTCTGTGGATCCCCAAACAGATGCTATGCTAAGAAGAGAATATCACAGACAAGCAATTCTGATGAATAGACACAAAAGAGCAACAAATATCAAATCAAAGTCAGTGATGTCTAAAAACAGTAACAAAACATGGCGTTTTTAAGACCGAAAGCTTAGTTTTAAGATTCTAAAAGTAAAAATCTGTAACACTAGGAGATTAAAGGGGACCGTTTCATGATCATCTCAGTAGATGGAGAATTAAATTTTGTGGTTTTTTTGTTTGTTTTTTGTTTTTTTTTTTTTTTTTTATTTTTTGAGACAGGGTTTCTCTGTGTAGCCCTGGCTGTCCTGGAACTCACTCTGTAGACCAGGCTGGCCTCGAACTCAGAATATCGCCTGCCTCTGCCTCCCAAGTGCTAGAATTAAAGGCGTGCACCACCACCACCCGGTGAGAATTAAATTTTATATCCAGGACTTTGTTTTATTTTTATTTGGTTTTTCGAGTATCCAGGACTTTAAAAGTGTTAGAAGACTTGTGGGAAAGGTCAGTGGGTGGGACTCTCAGAGGAAGTGTCAAAGTTTTAAATCCAGCATGCGCTCACTTAACAAAGAGCCAGATTTTTGTGAACTCTTTTCAATGGAGCTGATTTCATTTCGGAGTCTTGATGATTCCCTCTCTCTAAGGACAGAGCCATGCCTTAGAACTGGG
This sequence comes from Mastomys natalensis, assembly GCA_021653895.1. Classification (NCBI taxonomy): domain Eukaryota; kingdom Metazoa; phylum Chordata; class Mammalia; order Rodentia; family Muridae; genus Mastomys; species Mastomys natalensis. Next base: position 137,626 of record JAJTUV010002044.1, read on the forward strand.
GACCTAACATAACTAAGGTAGAGCTTGAGGTGTCTACCAACACTTAGAGTTTCTTTTTAACTTTATTTAATAATGACATATATTTTATGATTATCTTGTTTGTTTGAGATATCTGTTTACATTCTAAATTTCAACAACATTGTACTGGTAGTACTGAAAAGGTCAGAAATCAGCATTTATTCAATATAAATGGCTTTGTCTAACATTTTCTTTACTGATGAAGTGTTGAAGGCTTTCTACCAAAGATTAGAAACAAAATAAGAATACATGTTCTCACCATGTTAGTCAGCAACATTCCCCCTGGGGATTGTGACCCATTGGAATAACAAAAAAAGAAAATGAAAAAAAGAGAAAGAAAGAATACCATGCATTCTGGGAAAGATGTATCCACCTCAGCACAGGAGACAAGGTTACTTCTAATCAACTAAAAAACAAAACAAACAAAAATTCTATCAAATGAGTGAGTTTAGCAGATTGATGGAAACAGAAAGTCAGTATATAAAAACAATTATATCACTTTTTGGCTTGGGGTTAATATCATTTGGAAAAATCAATTACATTTCTTCAGTTTGGAGATGAACAACTGCAAAATACAATGTCTTTAGGAATAACCCTAGCACGATAAATGTATGATGGTAACGTTCCTAAATTACGTTCTCTTTAAATTTATTCTCAAACTTCGACACAGAAAAGAACAGAGGATTGCAGAGGGGAATAAAATCAAAATCTAAAGAAACGGTTATGCACACCACATTGGTGGATTGAGAAAGAGAGGAGAGAGAGAGAAAGGGGGGAGGGTAATCAAGAGCAACTCTGTCACAGGGAGTCAGAAGAGCCACCGCAATCCTGGTGAAACTCAAGAGAAGTCAACAGACCAAGTATATCACATATACAGAAATGCAAAGGACCAAGACAGCTAAACAGTCTTCAAAAGCAAAAGGCAGGTAACTTGCATTACTGAAATGTTATAGTGCTTAAGAAAGTGTGCAGTTGGCAAATGGATAAACACACTTAAGCATGTAATATATGCACAAGTAGAGACCAGAGCTGGCCACGTGCATGTGTACAGCCACGTGACGTTTTGCAGATGGACCAAAGCTATGCAAGGAGAAATGGAAATTCTTTTCAACAAATGGTTCTGGAACAATTACCCAAACTAAAAAGATGAAAGCACAAATGCCTAATTTTCATCCTACACAAAAATGAATTTGCAATGTGTCACAGACACATACAAAACCAAGGTCCCAAAGCATCTGCAAGGAGACACCGGAAGGATCTTTGCGATGTTTTGGCAAATGAAAACATCTCAGAAAACAGAGAGAAGTCATAAAAGAGTAGGGAGCTGGACTTTACCCAAATTTAAAACAGTACTGAAGAAACTCATAAAGTAGGGGCTATGAAAACAATTCTATAACACAGATGTGAAATAAGAATCTATGTCTAGGCAGACACTGGTTAAAAAGTACTGCTCTTCCAGAGGCCTCCCCACTGCTCAGTTCACAGAGCTCACAGCAGGTGGTCTTTACCTTTGGCTCCAGTCTATTCTGGCCTTTGTGGGCACTGTACCTCTTGGCATAAATCCGCACTCTGACACACACACACACACACACACACACACACACACACACACACGTATACACAGAATTAAAATTAAATTTAAAAAACCGTGTCTAGAATTTATTTTAAAACATTTATACTTTAATAACAAAAGAAGAACATCAAGTGGGACATTTGACTAAGTTATTGGCAAGAAGAATGAAATGGCTGTATCGTAAAAGGTTTATCCCCAGAGACAGCAGAGGAGAATAGTCAGGTCCTTTACACACCCACGGATATTGAAAATATTGACCACGTCTTAGTAGCTCATAAAAAATATCAAACGTCAAAACTGAGGCAGCTTCCACTAATCCAGTATTGCTTCTGCCATCTTGAGAAGCTAAACATGCAAACAACCATTGTAAGGGCCATCTGTAACCATAGATTGGCAGAGCATAGCAAAATGCATCGGGACCAGGGACCTTTTATGCAACTGTTTGCTTTCGCTTATCAATTCAATGCATGGACATTAGAATACTTAAGAAAGAGCCCAAATGTACTTATAATTAACTCACTTGCAGTGGTGCAGGCCTACAATCCCAGCCCTTGGAAGACAGAGTCAGAAGGATCACCATAGAATGAAGACCAGGCTGGTCTACTATGAAGTTCTAGGCCAGTCAGGGGTACAGTGTGAGTCCCTGTTTCAAAGCAAACAAAGAAACAACAAAAATTATTTATAATTAAGTCTATATCCTTCTGAGACATTTTCCAACCAAAAATGAATGCACATACCTGCTTGGCCTATTGGTCAAAAATGGAATCGTGTGGCCAGGTTTTGTGGCACACACTTTGGATCTCTCTGAGTCTGAGGCTAGCCTGGTCTACATAGTGAGCTCCAAGAGAGCCAGGGCTACATAGAGAAGCCCTGTTTCAAACAAACAAACACATACCAGAATCATGCTACCTGTCAACCATTTTAACCCACTCTCAAAGAGAAAATCCCATTGTGCCAGTTACTACAATCGCCACACATTTCTGTAGGCAGCCGTAAAAAGAGAAAACGTTTCAAACTCGTATTTTCCAGGAAACATGCGTTTGATTTTGAAAGTCAGTAGAGAAAAGTTGGTATGCTCTCAGGTGAACACTCTTTGATTCCAGGCCAGGCCTCTGTTCCTGGTTTTAATAAAATTATCCCTTTCTGGAAACAAACACCTTCCTCCAGGAGAAACCAGGGGTGGCTCCCACCGTCACTGTAGGAACTCACTTGCATAATGAGCTGTTTCCATGCCTGCAAGCGCTTAATCTTGTTTGGGAATGTAAAAGGGAAAAAAAAAAAAGTCTGCTACTTGTCTCCAAAATGTCCTTTTGTCCAGTCTGTGGGGACCAAACTCAAGGGAGCTCTTAGCGACAGGGCAAATGGGTTAAGACAAAGCCTACCAGAAGGCAGTAGGAAGAATGCTGAGACAGCTGCTGGGGGAGTGGGAAGCCAAGTCCTCCCCTGTGAGTAGCCACTACCCACAGCGTTCATTGACCAGTCCAGACTTCCATTCCAAAGTAGCAGACCTGAGCTGCTGCCCTCTGCAGCTAGCATCACTGGAAGGAGATAGTTAAACAATGGGCTCAGGTACTTGAGACAAGGCAGGGTTTCATGTTAGATCCCTACTAAGCTCTGACCCCTGAGGACTCTGCCTCAGGGAATTGTTCAATCTGAGTTTAGAGGGAAGTGACTCATAGGATAGCTGCAAGTCCTATCCTGAGTCCTGAGGGAAAGAAAATCTGGACATCATGTTGAGCTTGGGAGTTAGTATTCATCCATCACTGTCATAAAGGCCATAGACAGACCTACACATGATCCAGTGACATCTTCACAAACACTCGATGCAGGGTGTTGCTTTCAGCCCTCCGTCACAGGTAAAGAACTGGAGGTTCATTCACAGAGTTTGAGTAGATTGTTCAAGCTTACACAGGTAGCAAGTGGCTAACAGGAACCCAGAACTGCTGTCCAAAGAGGAACACTTATCCATCCACTATGTCATAGTCTACTGCTACATTCATGTGTTAGGGCTCATGAGTACAGTTACATAAAACGGACACCAGGATTTAAAAGCCTCAAATAAGCTAAGTAGTTTAATTAACTGGATTTTCAAATAGCATCTAAACTTGTGGTCTCCGGGGGTCCAGTTACTGAGCAAAGGCGGTTTTGTTTGTAGAACCTGATGAGTATAAAAAGAGCTTCTGGCCTTGGGTGTCTATACCAGAAAAGTATAAGAAGCCAGCCAGAGCCTGGGGCTCAGAAGCAGCTTGGAGTCCCCCCACCCCCAAAGAGCAATGCAGACATTGCTTTCTCGCTCTCTCACTGTCTGCCTTTCTCAATTAATTTCCTCAGATTTCAATTCTCTGTTTCTGTGCTCTCTCCCTCCCTCTATCTCTTCCTCCATCCCTTTCTTTCTGTTCTCCCTCCCCCTCATTGTGTGTGTGTGTGTGTGTGTGTGTGCGCGTGTGTATGTATGGGCATGCATATGAACATGTGTGCATGAGTGTAACTTATCTCCCACTCTTTTGTGTAGACGAAGGGAAAGTGTGTGTGTCGGGGGGGATCAAAGATGGGGCATGCACAGGAAAACCATGCATCTCTTGCATGTCTGTAGATGCAGGAGAAAAGGAGATGTGCGTGGACTGGAAGAACTCAGACACAGCAAACTTATCATTGGGGCTAGCTAGAATCAAGCAGAGGTGAATCCATGGTGGTTATTCTCCATCCGGGGTCCTATGGTGCCTACAGCCCCTCTCCTGCTGCCTCTCCTTCCCCTGGCTTCTCTCATCATCTCGCTATTTCCCACATGTCACCAACTAATTAAAGGAGGGGCTCCCACAGAGCCAATGAGAAGGGACCCTTTCAGCAGATGTACCAGTGTGCTGACCACACAGCACGCCATGATCTTCAAAGGATTCTAGGTGGTGTGTAAGCCATGGAGAGGTGAACGCTTTCAGGTTGTTGCCCAACACTGGCTCCTACTCCTGAAGAACCCTTCAAAGGAAGCATGGCAGAGATGGCATGGAGGAGTTGGCCTTCTACTCAAAATATACAGAGAGAGGAAAGCATGTCAAAGCTGACTGGAGGGGAGGAGCCAAGGTGCCGACTATCAACTTCAGGTCACACATCTATCCTCAGAGTCCCAGGGAACCACTAACCAAAGAGTAGCCATGGGACTGTTCCAGCTACATATGTAGCAGAGGGCTACTCGTCTGTCATCAGTGAGGTGCTTGGTCCTGTGGAGGCTTGATGCCCCAGAGAAGGGGGATGCTAGAACAGGGAGTGGGGGGGGGGAAGGGGAGGGTGAGGGTGTGGGAGGGTTCATGGAGGGGAGACTTGGAAGGGGGATAACATTTGAAATGTAAACAAATAAAATGATTAATTAAAAAATAAATAAATAGAAACCCTAGTGGAAGAGGGAGCCACAGATGTCCCCTGTGCCCTGGAGGTTGAGGACGAGCTGGTTCTGTAAAAGGCAGGCCCTTCTGCTGCCAGTCCTAGTGAGGCCAGTTTAAGCTCCCAGCCTGTCTGGGAGTGTGGCTGACATGTCTCTCTAGGTGAATATAAAAATACCCAAGGGACAGAGCTTCAGCCTGGAAGCAGTTGCTTCTCATTCTTGAAGCTCCAAGCTGAAACAAGTTGCTTTGAGAGCATCTCACTCGTTGAATGGAGAGGACAGGAGACTCAGGTAATGCAGTGACTTCCCTGGTCCCTCTGCTCAAATCAAACAGAAGGTTGGCCCTTTAAACTGTGTGCAGCCTACATGAACTCTAAGCCTAAAGGGCTGGCAGAGATATGGGCAGGGCATGTGAGAGGCTGGCTGATAAAATATCAACACGGAGAGCTTGCTGGGCCTTGCTGTAGGGTGCTATAGGGACCTGGAGTTGTGTGGCAGCCACTTTGCAGAGATGTATTTGTCTGTGTTTTAGCAAAAGAAAGAGTTACGTCAGTTTGTCCTCACTTGGTTTTCTAGTTGTAGTGTCCCAATTCTCTAAGATTTTCTCTGAATTATTCAGATTTTTTTTTAATTCTTTGGGAACTTGAAAAAGGAGGAAGGGATGGAGGGAAGGGAGGGAAGAGAGAGAGAGGGAAGGAGGACAGGATATTGGAAGCAAGTGCTTTTATTAGCAATTAGTCCCTACTCCCTGTATGTGCTCCCTAGGAATTGAATGCCAAGCCCAGAAAGAGGCAGAAAGGACCCCTTTGAAGGGTGAGCCAGAGATGACCCAAAGCAGAAGCTGGATCTAAAGTCAGACCATGCACAAACCTGACCCTCATCTTCCTCCTGGGTTGTTGTTTTTTTTTTTTAATCAGGTCTTCCTGTTTCTGGGTCACCTTTAGAAGGAAGTGAACACCAGGCAGGGTACCTTCCTGATTGAAAGCCAGTTCTCAAAGCTGATTTATCTTTGTAAAACTGCCTGGCTCTTCTTGAACAGTGATTTCAAAGAGTTAAACTGTTTCCATATGTCCAGCATGAGAATGGAGTTTGTAGCCTTCGGCAACCTCAGCTGAATCCAGCTGCAGCTGCTACCTGTGTGTTCCACTGTGTGTGTGTGTGTGTGTGTGTGTGTGTGTGTATGTGTTCTCACACGCACGCCCGCATGCTTCATGCTTGTGTGCAGTGACATATGAACCGTGTTCCAACTATGTCAATGAAACTGTTATGTCTTTGTTGGGGGAGATATTAATTCTGAGCAATTGCAGCTCCCTTTCCATTCTCCCCTCCCTCCTACCCCTCCCCTCTCTTCATCTGCTCAGCAAGGACCATGGACCATGTCAAACAATATACAACAGAGAAGAATGCAAATAAACTTTAGTCTGCATCGCCAGCAAGGCAGTTAGCGCCCACTTGCAAGATACTTAACTCTTGTACACATGATACACAAAGAACGCTAGCTACTTTCACCAATCCCTTTAGACCAGGAAAAAAAAAAAAAAAAGAGGCAAAAGAACTGATCCTTGTCCTTCTATCTGTGAGGTTGCAGTTCCTCCTGCTAATGAAGGAGCTTTTCCCATGATGCAGTGTGATAAGGATTGGCCTACATGTAGTCCAGCAAGCCACCGCTGATGTTTTCTCGATTAGGTCTCTTATCTTCCATTGAGCTGCCTCTGATGAAGGTCGCTGACAACAGGATGGCCGGGAAAACATCCGACAGCTCCATCAAATGGCAGCTTTGCTATGACATGTCAGCCAGGACCTGGTGGATGGTAAGTTTGGCGTGACAAACCTTTCCCACCCTCCCTCCAAATGGCCCCCTCCCTTCTTTCCTCTGAGCGCCTCCTTTGTTGTTCCGTGCACGTGTTATAAAGTTTGCTGCCCGCTGAAAGTTCAAGCTCAAGTTGTGGGAACCTGGAGTGCTCTGCACACCAGTGGGCTAGATAGGGTTTCCCACTATTGTGGCCAGGGGCATAGGCCTTCTCTTTGAAAAGGCAGAGTGAGTTTTCGTTCACTTTTAGGAAAGAAAAAGAAAAAAGAAAGAAAAAGAAAAGCATGCAAATATTCTGGTGGACCACAGACAGGCTGGCTGCTGTGAACTTTATGGAGGCGGGGCAGGCAGTCAGGCTGTAGGGGACTGGAGCCGTCCTGCCTAATTGTTCTTGCGTTGGTCTTAAAACAGAGCAATGCACTTCTTTCTTCGGCGTCTCGAATAATGATTTAGATGGTGTATTGTAGCACGTTGTGTGCAGCTCCCTCATCAGTATGCGACTGTCCCCCATGCTTTGCCTTAATTTGGAATCCACCTCCCGTTCAATGAATACTGTAACCGGAGCGACCACTGATTACTATGCCACTCAGCGTAATTAAATTTAGTTAATGAGGATATGCATATTCAGTTCATTATTTTTCTTTGCTCAGGCAAATGCATGTGGGTTTGTTGTTGCTGTTCCCCCCTTTCATATTTGTCCAGCTGCAAATGTAGGGAGGAGAGAAAATAAGCACAGAGCATGAGTGAACCCTGAAATCAACTTTAAAAGTAGTATCGGGAACAGACAAGTTTTAGCCTTCTTCAGTCAGGTCGCTGGATCCAGAGGAGTTTGGGGAAAGAAAACCTTTGCCCATTATAGAGCCGCTACATGATAACTTTCAATATACTGGGTCCTGTGTGTGGACAATGGTCTCTTGTATGCTGTAGCCGTGACATGAATGGGGAAATCTTCCCTAGCCAGCAGTTAATGCGGCTATCAAGTTTGTCACTGGCTAATTTATCTGAGCAATTTTTTTTCTTTTGTCACTTTTTTCTTTTGCCCTCCATCAATTTTGACCCTCACATTGTGCCTAGATAGCTTTGGCTCAACTGCTTCCACAATTATTGTGCTTATTGCAAGCCTATTTTCACAATTAGTACACCAGGAGACAGTGGGCATTTTCTCCTAGGTGGGGAGGGATATGGCTGCCCTGGTGGACAGTCCATCTGCAGTCCTAGGACAGAAGGCAAGGAGTCCTGGCTCTGGCATTGCTAGGCAAGAGGGGTTCTAATTAATGTGTTTCAGTTTCTAGAAGGTGGGCGCAATGCCATTGCCTTGTGGGCTCCTCCTGAGGGTCCCTGTGCAGAGACTTTGCTGCCTGCTGTCCTCCTTCTCGTGAGCTTTCTCGTTAGCGTGAACAGTGGCAGCCCAGAGCTCCGCTGCTACTTGTTGCTATTTTATTTTCTCTGTGTCAAAGGAAAAGATGATCTCTGTCTCTATATGCCCCTTCTCTCCCCCTCTCACGTCTTTTGTTCTCATTAAAGTTCATTTTACAGCTGATCTAACTCTTCTCCAGTGTTGCAAAATGTGGTGTAGAAGACTTGTCAGACATGCCTACACCAAGGCTTTGAAGTGACATTTATTAGTGACCCCATCTCCCGAAACTCATATTAACATCATCTAAGAACTGGGCTTTAAAATGATCACTTTCACGAAGCAAAACATTTACTATGGGAGGGTGGGGCAAGTTAAAGTTTGCGCTAAGAAATTTTACTTGAAAATGTATTGGTGTGAGCACAGCAATCTGGTGGATAGTTTGCCCTTAAGTGTCATCATCTTGCTCCACAGAGCCAGTGTCCCATGAGAAGTACAGTGTGAGTACTTGATTTAAGGACTTGCACAGGTGATTGCTTATTCACTTTTTAATTATGTTATTGTGTTGCCTGAGAAGATGCAGGTGATGGACAAGGACATGTTTGGAGATAAAAGAGCAAGTTGGAAATATTTGCACAAGTCATTTTTATATTTAGCCTTAATTATGTCGCATGAATGGTGTGTAAAGGTGTTCGGTTTTAATGGACTCTGCTAATTTGGGAACAAAGTGTTTAAGAGATTATTACTGAATATGTCATCAGAAACTTGGGGTGACAGGTGCCTTGTCGGACACCTGATTAATCAAGCTCCGTTATAGTTTCTGTTTAGTAAAGCTCTTGAAGAAACAGGAAGCACATCAGGCCTGGCTGAGTATCAGTGCCCTGTTTTTGTCAGGTCTAAGAAATATTCTTAATGGTGCTTTAAAGTTCTTACAATTTTGTTTTACCATGACTCTCCTCTTACCATGAAACCGGTTCTTTCATTTTTATAATTACTTCAGAGGTTTGTAGAAGAGAGGATATTGTATCCTGGTTCGGCTTAATCAAATGAAATTTCAGTAACCGAAGCCTAAACTCCAGAGCCGCAGTGTCAGCGTACCCGACAGTCGCTTCCTGACTCATTGTCTGCTCCACTTAGGTTCTCTTTTTGTGTGACAATGATCATAAATTCTACTTGACAGGGGGGAAAGCCCAACAAGACGTGGTTGTCCAATTCTACATCTGTTTCCCTTCCTAGATAGGCATGTTTTGGTAAAACAGAGGGAGGAAAAATCATCTTATTGAGACAGCTCAATAAACAAGTGTAGGGAGAGTAAACTCTTGTGTGTGTGTGTGTGTGTGTGTGTGTGTGTGTGTGGTGTGTATGTGTGTATGTTAGCTGTCATCTACATGTGTGCAGTTCTTACACAATGAATCCTGTATGTTTTACTTTTTAATGGGTGTGTGTAGTATGTGTTAGCTATTATGTGTGGAGTTTTAAAATCTTGTATGTTTTACTCTTGTGAATGTATATGGCTGAGTTAACTGTCTTGTACACGAGTGAGGCTTTTAAACACTCAGCCATATATGAGTTACTCTAGTGTGTCTTGTGTGTATTAAATGTACGTACATAGTGCACTTTCTGAAATAATAAACTTCATGGTTTCCTTCTCTAGATGGTTTCCTATGTAATCTCTTTCCAAGGGAGTATGCCTGAGTGCAGTCTCAATGACAGTTGGCCAGCTATATTTAGAGTTCTGCTGGTGACCTTTCCCACTATTTGAAACTACCACTCAGACTGTATTAAAGATCTATCTCATAAATAACACTATTTCACAACTGGTTGTTAAAGATGTTGTATGTTTCCTTTTAAACCGCTGATAAAGAAAACTGACAAGAGTAATTTCCAGAATTCCCATTGTTTTCTGTGTGTTTATTTAAAGCTCTCTGAGAGAGAGATTTATTAAACTTCCTTAGTAGCTGTTTGGAACTTCAAGGAGGAAGATCTGCACCAGACATAATTTTCTTCCCTCTAAGTTTCCTAAGTCTAATCCTTTGATCCCATCAGAACCAGGCCAGAATGTTAGCAAGTTTACCTTAATTGTTAAGGCTAATTATTTAAATATTAATCCACAAAATTAATTTGAAAAAACAAACTACTTATCTATGCTACTTGAAATTCTTTAAATATTAATTAAGGTAAATGGATATATAAGCACAAACCCTGAAGTAGACCTCCTGTCGGCAAAGTCATTCTTGTTGAATGCTAATGTGCTTAACTCTAATATCATTTTAATTTTTCTTGAAAGAAAATAATTTGTCTATGTTTTAGGAAGTTGAATCAAGTGCCTTTACACAACTTTATCAATTGATTTAAGGCAATGGTAACAAAATAACAATGTTGCTAAATGATTCACTTTTTGTTTTATGGTCTTAACTTTGTTCTCAATATCAGTTTTAACTCCATAGTTTGACAACAAATGTCAGTGTATAGAGAATTGCATTGAGAAGACTATTTTCAAAGAAAACTATCTTTCTAAACTCATTGAGAAGTAGGGGTAAATTTAGGTTTACAATTGTCTAATTTTCACTGGCAGTTCTAAAATTAATAGCTTCTTAGAAAATTTAATTTCTTTTAATACCAGCAGAAGAATTTCTAAACCATTTAATAAATATGTTAAAAACTATATGTGAGTAAAGATCATTCCCAGTTATAAAAGTGGCCAAGTCCACTGACTACTGACCTACTGTGGACTGCTGTGGTGGTCTGCTGGCTCTGCAAACATGCATCTGAGAAACCAAAATGCAGTCTTTATTTCATGTCAAATTCTATTTGATCTCTAGAAGTAGAGCAGAAATTAGCAGACTTCATACAAATAATGACCTCATTCAAAAAATTGTGATATTGTATGTCTAGTTTCCACAAGACACCATGAAGTCTTGGTTGTGTTCAACATTGTTAGGCCCACACTATATGCCAGGCTCTATTCCAGATGCAGGCACAGCAAGCCTATCTACCTTTCCTGGAATCAAACCCACATCACAGTGTTAAAGGAGGATATCTGTCCTATTAATGTGTGTCTGAAAGAATTCTCTTTCCCCAATTGTTGGGTGACATAGGACAGCTGCAGTCCTAGGCTTGCCACCCCGCAAGGGTAGCCACATATCTTTCTGATGTTCTTCCCTAGACTCATGGGTGAATATTAACATTGCCATCACCTCTAAGTCATGTTCTGTTCCATTAACGGCCTAGGTAGAGAGGAATGGTCAGTTCTAATTGTTCTAAAAGCCCGTTCTAAGTAGAGCAGCCACCGCAGTACTGTGGATGACTGTGTCTGCAGGAAGACGGTTTCACGCTCTAAATAATGTACTGCTTTTTAAATATCTCAAGGCCATCACCCGTGGCATATACCTTTTCTTTACATCTTCCATCCCTTTATTCTTTAGTGACGTAGTATCATTTATAATAGTGTTTTCAATATGTGAAACTATCTTTAGGTAGCAGGGCACACTGTACAGAGGCTGTGGTGAGGCATATCGGTAGATATTCTAAGACACCCTCTCATAAGGGGATTACTTCTGTGCTGTTCTCCATGGCTTGTTTTCACTTACACACTTGCAAGGCCACTGCTACACATAAACTTTGGATCCTATCTTAATAAGCAATGATTAGATGGTTATTAATTTAATCAGAGGGTAAGGAAACATAAGGGCCTATTCTCCTCTCCAGCTCTCTCTCCTTTTTTTTTTTTTTCCTGGAAGCGAATTGTTGTGATCTCAAGGGTGCTATCGTTTCCATCTATGGGAAAGCTGGTGTTGATTTTCCAGTTTAGGGGCCTGTCAACCGACAGCTATCTGATGCTTCAGTGTCACTGAGACTGTGGCGTATTTCACTAACATGGCTGAGCGGTGTCAGTCACAAAAGGTATTTTTCTATTTCCCAAAATCTTGTGATATTGTAATATATAATCTCTTAAAGGGCCGAGCTCTCGGACTCAGCTACAGGAAAGTACACCAGAGCAGGAAGAAAGAACGGTAGTCCCTTGTCGCATTTCAGTGTGTAAGATAGCCAGAGAAACTATAACTGTAAAAACAAGGAGCTGAGCTAAGGGGCAGACACAGCTATACTGTGTGCTTTGTAGCCTGTAAGTTGTTTAAATCGCAGTACTTGGCAGAGTCAGAAAACTAGAAAGGGCTCTATGAGTGTGGTTATGGTCATTATTATTATGTCAATCGACACTGAGTCAGACATGCCACAGGACATGGTTAGCGTATCTTGTACTGGGCAGCTTTAATAACCGTTTTTGCTTCTCACCATTCTAAAATAAATCTTAACATTGTACTTCTCCCTAAAATGACTTTGTTCAGCGAGTGGCTGTTTTTTTTTTTTTCCTCACACAGAGTGTTCCCATTCCAAGTTTGTACATAATGGATATGTTTATGAGCACGGGGCTGAATCCTGGGAAATGTAGATTCTGTGACCTCTGGCAAATGAATTTGCTCATCCCGCGGCTGCTAGAGCCAGCTGTAAAGTGCAGATAATCATTCTCATTACTTGTCTCTCCAACCTGTCGTGAGGATGAATGAGACAGAGCCCGCTAGGCACCTGGTGAATGCAAGGTTCACGACACACACCCATGGGGGCTAACACAAGCTCTATTTACTCAGGCTCAGGTCCAAGCACTTAGTAGGTTTTCACAGGATAGGTTAGCTAATGGAGCAGTAACATTTTTAAGGTGGCTTTTAGAATCATGGTGGGGTTTTATTTTTTTGAGTTTACATAAACGTTTTTGGGTGTGTGTGTGTGTGTAAATTGTATTACATCCAATGAGCTATAAAAATTTACCATTTTCCATTTCAGATAGTTGCAGATTTCTTAAAAGCACTGCCTCCCAAAGGATCTTTGAATACGTAACATAGTCTATTGGCTAATGTTATATATTAGCTTAATTTTAATTTTAAACATTGACTGCTATGATTTTTAAGGCTAAAAAAGGCAATGATTTTTGAGGGGCTTTTATTCACCAGGTGTCTGCCAGGTACTTGGGGAGGCAATTTATATAAATCATCTCATTCAGACTTCAGCACAGCACAATAAAACAGGCATTACCAGCCCCACACTACAGATGAGGCCTCTCGACTCGGAGGCTTAGCAGCTTGGTAGAGAGCACTCCACTTCAAGGGAGGAGGAACTGAGACACGGTTTAAAAACCCAAAGTGCTGAGTTTGTTTTCCCTGGCGCCCCCTGGAACCTGGCCTAGGGCTACCTCATCTGTATGACCTGGGTTCCATCCTATTTTCTGCGAACATGAGGAGGCATTTGGCTGTTGTCTGGCGTGTATTCGGCCAGCTCCAACTTCACTTCTAGCCTCTCTTTGAGCTGCTCCTCCTTGTGTTGAGCAGAGAGGATCAGCATACTCACTTGCTCAGGAGCTGCCTCTGAGAACTCTAGACCTGTGGACAGGGAGGTGGAGGGATTCGTTGGAAATGTGAGTCCATTCATCTTCCCTCGCTATAGTCACAAGCCATCTGGGGGAAATTTCTGGAAATCCACTGGCAAGTGAAGTGTTTGTGCTTTTTATGTTTGGTGTCTATTCGCACCTGCAGGAGCACTCGTACCTTACAGAGCTCGATCTAGTGAAGCTGCCCTGAGGGGATGCTCAGTAAACAGGCTAAAAGCTTCAAGGAAAGGGAAATCCAATGTACACACCCTGCTGGCTGCTGCTGGTCCACCGGAGTAGGTGAAGGGACTCTCTCAGGCTTTTGCCCATATTCTGGAGTGTATAGAAGGGTAAATTTTCACCAGACAACAGAAAAACTCCTGGTGTCTAAAGCATCATGTGCCATCCTTTGCAGATTCTGTGACCAGAAGTCAAAAGATTAGTTTTTCAGACCACAAGGCTAAATTACCAACACCCTGTGAAATCGCAGGGCCCATGCTGCCTTTGGTATGCTTAATAGGACAGGAAGAAGTTAAAAAAAAAAAATTCCCAGAATGCAACCTTGTACTCATTGGCATCACTATGAATAGCTCTACTCTTAAAAGTGCCATCATTTGTCAGCGGTTACTATTCCAGCTTGTGCTTAGTGTGCATTAACACGGGAGGATTTGGCTTGTTACAAAGAGGATGGCACATGATACTGTAAATAATTTTTCCAATATTTTATTTTACTTTATGTGCATGAGATTTTTTTTTTTTGCCTACATGTATGTCTGTGTAGCATGTGAATGCCTAGTGTCCAGGGAGATTAAAAGAAGGCACTGAATCTCCTGGAACTGGAGTTAGGGCTGGCTGTGAGCTGCCATATGGATGTGGGAAACTGAATCCAGGCCCTCTGCAAGATCAGCGAGTCCTTAACCTCTAAGCTAGTGGTTCTCAACCTTCCTAATTCTTTGTGATTCTTAATACAGTTGTGGTGATCCCTGACCATAAAATTATTTCATTGCTACTTCATCATTGTAATTTTGCCACCGTTATGAATCATAATGTAAATATTTTTGGGAAATGGATGATTGCTAGTGGGATTGGAACCCACAGGTTGAGAACCTGCTCTAAGACAGCTCTCCAGACTAATTTTAGGATCGTTAGAAACAACAACATCGCCGGCAACTATTTGAGATGAAAGACTAGCACAGTTCAGTGTGTTTCTATGTTGTATGTGACATGCATGTATGATTGTTCAATGTGAATGGCCACATATTAGTATACGACATTGGTTCTGTGTTAAGATTTGTCTTGTTTGGTTGCTTAGGTGTAGACAGAAACTTACAAATCCTAAGCGAATAGGGACCAGGAATTCTTTAACAGCCTAAACAGTATTGCACATGCAGGGCTCCTAATAAATCATGGCTAGGTTTCATCAAGACAGTTATCACCTCCTTTGCTGGTGGGATCCTGCTGAGCCCTCAGTGTCTGAGCTGATGGATTATGATGGGCTGCTAGGCGGTAGCCTGAGACCACCCAGGTGGCCTACTCACAGTGAAACCTACATGTGTTAGAAGTATGCTGGGCTTATGATGAAATTATGAGTTTGAAAACTGAAGGGAAGAGCAGGAAGACACCCAGAAGCAAAAGCAGCCAATTCCGTGTCCCCTTAGGAGACACCTGCTGAGGAAGGTTGAAGATGGGCAAATCATGCCAAGAGCACACCTCGCTCCCATGTTCTCACACCACCATCTTCATGATGACTGGGACATCTCAGAATCTGGGCGAGCCTAATGTGTTGTAACATGATCAGGTAAACGGCTATAGAATTAGTGTGGTTTTTTAGCTTCTTATTTTTGCTGAAATAGAGTTGACTTAATAAGATTTTTCTTCTGAGCTAGGGAGAATATCCAGGAATGTCTTGTGCCTATTAAATGTAAGTGCAAGACTTGAGTTAGAGTCTCAGAATCCACATACTAATCCAGACATGATGGCATGCTCCTGGAGCTGGGAAGGACGAGGCAGAGGCTACCTGGGGAAGCTGGGAAGCAAGTGTAGGCTACTTGATGAGAATTCCAAGTACCAGCAAAAGACTGTCTCACAAAATGTGTTCCCCTCTGCCCCCCCCCCCACATACATACATACATACAAAGAGGGGGGTCTTTTTATTCTAAATGTTGGGTTATTATCCGTGTCCGTATCTTTATGGAAAGCCCTCTGTTATATACTGGCAGATTGCTGAGGGGTCAGAAGAATGAGTCAGGAATACCAGAAACCTAAGATGAAGCAGAGAGAGGGGGAGGGAGGGGGAGAAGGAGAGGGGAAGAGAGAGAGAAAGGAAGAGGGTGCAGGGGAGAGATAGAGGGGAAGAGAGGAAAGAGGGGAAGAGATAAAGGGAGAGGGAGGAAGGAGGGAGGGGATGGAAGAGAGAAAGAGACAGAGAGAGAGAGAGAGAGAGAGAGAGAGAGAGAGAGAGAGAGAGAGAGCACCAAGTGTTTGCTGAGCACTGACTGCTTCTAAACAAGCCTAAGAAAGAGATCTTTATAGTGAAGAGACTGTCTTTGGGCTCAGTCCTGCTTCAGCAAGGTTCTCTGGGGTGTGATAAAAATTTGGAGTCCTGCTGCTTACTCCTGCACCCAGTGTGCTGGCTATAAATACCTCAGTTCCAAATTTAGCTCACCAGGAAGTCACCTGCTCACCCATTTCCTGGGACTCCCTTCCCACCTGGCTCTCATGAAACAAGCTGGAGTATTCTAGAAGCCTCTGCAAGTTTTAGTAGGTTTCTCTTTGCCACACTAGCCCACCATATAAGACGATAAGTTACTTGGTGATCAATAATGTTTCTCTACCAATCGTCCCCAGATGCTTCTGTGTATTTTACTGTATAACAGTGATGGGGAAACATGGGAAAAAAGTCATCTGTGGGTGGATGTCTCTACTCCCACCACAACCCCAGTCACAGATGACGTCAGAGGCACTGCTCTGCCTTCTCCAGCAGAGCCTCTGACTCAAAGGAAAACCAGAGCTCCCAGGGTCTAAACCACCAGCCTGGGAGCACATAGGGAGGGATCCATGGCTCCAGCTATATATGTAAGGGAGGATAGCCCTGTCCGGCATGGGTGGAAGAGGAGATCCTTGGTCCCATGAAGCTGTGGGGGAATTCGAGGGTGGGGAGCGGGGAGTGGGGGGGTAGGTAAGGGCACATCCACAGAGAATAGGAGGAAGGGCGATGGGGTAGAGGGTTTCTGGGCTGGGGGGGATGGGGTAAGGAGATAACATATAAAATGTAAATAAAATATCAAATAAAAAAAAAAAAGAAAGAAAGCTCAGTGATGACAGGGCAACTAGAATTTCCTTTGCCTTCCCTGGTGCTTCGATATTTCCCACCAAGCTCAGCGCTCAGTGCTCAGTGCTGATGCTGACAGTGAACCTGGCAAAAGTTATTCAAAGTAAATAGATTTGCATGTTTCCAATCTGGCCTTTGGGTAGGTGAAATAGGCGATCACATGGCTATGGTTAGCATCATTTATGGTCTAGCATCTACTGCGGAGAACAGTGGGGGTAGCAGTTTTGTGCGATCACACATAGCTCCTTATAGAATTAGACAATCTCACACAAAAGTCTATTGCATCTAAAATTTGCTCCAGCTCATTCTTCCATAAAACTCAAGAATTTTCTGTTATACAGTGATCACCATGACTAGACACAGACACCCATAGACGAACTAACATTCAATTGCCATTTTATTTTCCAATAAGATATTCATTTTCTTATGTGAGGCTATTCATTATATTGGCATGAAAGATGTATTATGTGGAACCCCACATAATGCAAACCGCATGTTTATGTAGCATGAATGTTCAATCAATTAGTTTATACATACAAATGGTGGAATATTAATGACACATGTTAGCTTTGAGTGGGACAAAAGCCAAAACAGCTAATTGATGCATTGATCCTTGGAACCTTCGTGCAGAGGTGAACCTTTGACTTCATCGCAAGTGATTTGGCTGACAAACAGTAGCTTGTAATTATTGTTGAGCCATCATAAATTAATTAAGAAATCAATGAATCAGCTCAGCACGTAGTACAGCTACCTTTGTCAGCTGGGCTCCTTCCCTCTAACTTCCCTCCCTCGTGGGAGCTTTCTTATCGAATGTGTGGAAACATTAGTCCTCCGAGTTTTGCTTCCTCCTAAACTTTCACAGAGACTTCCCGATCATAGCATACATGTATGATGTTGATGTTCACAGAGTGAATGTCCTACAAACTCTTGGGCTAAGTCTACCAAAGGGTCAGAATATTAATAATAAAGATAACTATTGAGTACTGAAAGGCTTTTGGGTAGAGCTATTTTCCCAAATGAAGAATGCTGAAACAATCCCAGTCTGCCAAGGAAACAGTGTTGTCAAAAGGATGCTTCCTAGTCCTGTTTTTACCTGAATGCTATTCTTGAAAGACTCCAGTAACTGAGAAAATTGCTTTCTTGGACTGTGAGGTATAGCTGCAGTTTTTTCCAGATGACTCTATCCTTTAGGCTTCCCTGGTGTCAGTCTGCCTGCTGCAGACTTGGCACATATCATCTCTTGTAAGTCAGGAACACTGGGATGTGTGAGTGTATATGATTACTGTTCTACAGCGAAGGCACCAGAGAGTGCAGACAGTGAGATACTTCGCCCGTGTTCACTCAGCCGAACATGGACAGCCCCAAGAGTAAAACCGGTGTGCCCAACCAAAGATATTCACGAACTTCTGAATGGCTCGGTGCCTCCTGTGTCATTGATGTCATTTTAGCCAAATGCAAAGCTTGGCATTTTAATTAAATAGAAAGTCCTTCCCCCCACCTCTGGATAAAAAGACTACTTCTGAGTAGCTTTATATTTAAGTAAAACATTTAAGTACAGCCTGGGTAGCTTTCTTGAATCTGATCTCAAGACATTTCAAAGTGCACAGGCCCTCTGACTCCCTCCTTGCCTTGCTTAGGACAGCATCCACTCCCTCAGCTCAGAAGCTTTGCCTACCCCTTCGCTAACACACTGTTACTGCTTGCTTTTGGATTGCTTCTTTTTCTCAATCAATATGAGCTGTGGAAGTACAGCCAATCCAAGAATCCAGAGGCCAGAGGATGTTCTAGAACTGTTCTGAAGGTGGAAGCAAGCCGTTTGACTCTCCAGTTCTGATGCTTTTTGCTTTTAAAACATTTATTTCCTGTGTGCATTAGTGCATGTATGCATATGCACGAGTGCATGTGTGTGTGTGTGTGAGAGGGGGGGGGGGGAGAGAGGGGAGATTGTAAAAAGACAACTTCAAGGAGTTAGTTTTCTTGTACCACTTGGGTCCCCATGGGCTGAAGCCAGGTTGTCAGGCTTAGCATTAACCACTGAGCCATCACACCAGCCTCTGACCACTCAGTTTTGAGCAATTGTACAAATGAGTTCATCTGTTCTAAGGCTTCACCTTGCACACACATAAGGCAGCAAATACTTGAAATATATGTAAAGTCGTCTTTATGCTTAGTATTTTAAACTTTTGATATCATTAATGTATTCCAACTCATTATTTAAATTCATTATTTAAATCTTTAAATCGATATTGTGGCCCATTGGTCACATGGTTTGAAAAAACTCCAGGATATGAAAAGTCTCTTCAGAAACTGAATTCAGTATCTTCCCAGACATACTTCCAATTCCTGTGTTTATAGCCCTTCCATGATTAGAATCTCACCCTTTGAAGGAATTTCCTATTATTTGGAAGTGATTATTTTAAGGACTGTGGTCTTAGGCTATACACTTCTGTAGAACATTCCACTGGGGTCTTTTCTGGGCTGCTCCAACTCCAGAGGAGTCAGTCTATTCTTGACAGGTGGGAACCATCTGCAAACCGTCCTGCTTCCTGTTCATGACTGCTAAGTCTTCTGTGGT
The DNA here is from genome assembly GCA_021653895.1 of Mastomys natalensis. Classification (NCBI taxonomy): domain Eukaryota; kingdom Metazoa; phylum Chordata; class Mammalia; order Rodentia; family Muridae; genus Mastomys; species Mastomys natalensis. The sequence goes on from JAJTUV010002044.1 coordinate 157,082, forward strand.
GAAGTCATACCTACTAAGACAAGTCCTTACTTTTAAAATAAGGTGATAGAATGAGACTCGAGTTTATTGGGGGAAGAGTAGTGCTTAGTGTTTGGTTGCTCAGTGGGTATATAAAGAAATGACTTTTTATAAAAATAATCAGAGCAGGTAGATGGTGTGAATGTGTCCCTGAGGAGACCTTAGCCCTGAAGGTTCCATGTACCACCAGGGCTACTGCTCTGCAAGGGGTCTCATGTGAACAAGCAAAGTCAAAGAGTACAGCTACTTGCTTTAGAGTCTGTTCTCTGCCATCTTCCCAATTACATTTTATGGAAGCAGCAGGCTTTTAAGAGGAGCTAACATTAAAATGGGAGAGAAATTAGGATGCAAAATTATCCTTTGAAGAGTTTCAAACCCTATTGACAGGCACAAAAACACTCCACTCCCTGAGCTTCTGGCATGCCAATTGGTGGTGACCAGCTGGACACAGAGGACAATGACAGCCTCCCAGTGACTCAGTTGCCTTGATCATTACTTGGGGTAATAGCTAGATGCATTTTCATGAGATTGTGGTGAGGCCTGAAGGAGTTTGTACATGAGGCAATTCCCTGATCATAGGGTGACCCTTGTGTTCTAATGAGGAAGGGAGGATGGCCAGTGCTTTACTGTAAGATCCTTTATAATGAGGAAGGCATATAGACAAGACAAACAACAATGACAAAAATTAGGTTAAATCCCAAGGCTACTCTTATTCTTCATCCCCATCTCTGCCCCAAAAGCTATAGAGGCTGTGTATGGAAATGTGCTCCCTGTCTCTCAGCTGTCAAGCCACCGGGGAGCTAGGGAACCAGCTCAGCAGATTCTCAGAGGTTTCAGTTCACTTTGCTCTGACACAGTGCTTTCTTGTGGCTTTTGAGTTCCTGCCCATGTCAATCCACTTACTGTTCACACCACTACTCCAGTTTGCTTTGAGCTTGCTGTGAACAACTCGGGAGCAGAAAGGCCGTGGTGATCCTACTCGACGACTGACCGTTTCTTTCTCCTGTCTCAGTGCCCAGAGTTTCCTCTGCTTTTCACAGAGTAGCTCCCCACCTGTGGGATAACTTACAAAGGAGATGAACTATAAAAGTTCACTGTGAGGCTTTAAAGAGACCTGCACTGAGGTTCCTCAAGGGTACTAGCAAAGCCCCTTCCACCCGTGTGAACCAGGCACCCTTCTCTCTCTGGGCAGTCAGGTTCAGGCAACAGCACCTTGCCCTTCTGCCTTGCAGCCTTTCCTCAGCAGGAGAGTGAATCAACCCCAGTCCCAGGGGCAGGGCACAGATGCTCCTGCCAATCCAGGGAGACATGGAAACAGGATGTGTGGCTTGAGGTTCATGGAGCATCAAACAGGCTGGAGGAGAAACTTCAGCTCCCTGCTGGGAAGCAGAGGGAGAATAGTTCTACAGCCTGCCCTCCCTCCCTCCCTCCCTCCCTCCCTCCCTCCCTCCCTCCCTCCCTCCCTTCCTTCTCCTTCCTTCCTTCCTTCCTTCCTTCCTTCTGCTTCTCTCAATTTTCCTTCCCATGCATCTCCTGAGCTTAGAAACTGATACAGATGTGAGAGGCTAGGAGTAAGAACTGGAAATAAGCCTAACAGATCTCGTCCTTACTTTCCCTCATGGCGGTGATCAATGAGAATCTGGAACAGCCATGGGCCCATCTGTGGATGAGGATGGTTGGGAGATTTTAAGAGCCAGCAAAATGAATTCCACCCTCAAGCAGCCTTGCTCAGCCAGCCACCTCAAGTCAAGAAACGCCTGTGTCCATGTACCTCAGCTTAGCTCCTATCCTTGTTGTGGGGTGCTGGGGATTGAGGGGTTTTCAGCCTCTGCACATGTGTCTGTGAGGATATTGTCACAAATGCACTATGGTTTAGAACTTCCATCCACGCTATGGTATAGAAATTCAAGCTTTTTCTCCCTGTCAACACTGTATTTGCAATTATGTGAATCGGTTCCCTGTGTCTAGAATTTCATGAATTATTACAACAAATACTGTGTGAACAAAGCCAACTTAGTTCCGTTCCCTGTGATAGATCCAGTGTGGGAAGAAAGTGAGTATGTAAATGAAGAGATAGCCTCTTCCAACTCCTATAGGACACCCAATTCATATGCACCTATGAATCTTGGCAGTGCTACGGTTTCTCCAGAGGGAAAGAAGGAAAGTACTAATTTCTGAGGAGGAACAGACATGCACAAAGGCCCTGGCTTTTGCAGGGAGAGACTCTGGACCCAGAAATGGCACACTGAATGAGACAGTATGCTGAAAATGAGGTACGTAACGTAAGCAGGAAAGTTCACGGCCCTGCCATGTTGCTGATTGATGTCAAGAGAAACTTCCAAGAACAGGATGGTGGACTGTTAAATTACCTCTCTAAACCCTTCACCTATGCACCCAGCACCCAGCACCCAGCACCCAGCACCCACCCATCCACACACACACACCACCACCACCACCATCACCATCACCACCATCACCATCACCACAATCATCACAGTGCATCTGCTGTAGGATAAGGATCTCATTATAGTGGGACTTCACAGACATAGATCAAATAACCTTGGATGAGGGTCTAAGCTCACATGGCTGTTGTTTCTGCTAGTGTCTGGTGCAGTCAGCCTCTGAGACTGCAGCCAGATGTACTGTGTTACCTCTGTAGCTCTTATCAGCAGCATTCCATCTGTGTCACCCAAGTAGCAGGAATTAGCCAGGCACCCTTTTGGAAAGTGGCCCAGAGGGTAGAGAAAGCAGGTACGCCTCTCAGGCATGCAGCCTGCATCCCTCCACTCAGGAGAGAAAGAACAACACATTGAGTTTGTCCCAGAAACCCTCAAATGGCTCCCACATTCCAGAGAGAGGGTGCGTGTGTGGGGGGATGGATTTGGAGGTTAGCTGTGGGCCTCGTAGTGATGATTACTTTGTAATGGAACAAATTAAATTATGTGAAATTTTAGATGCTTTCCCTCTGCCCTGGTGGCTCCCAATCTATTTAGGGGTAGTCAGGAAAAGGGGACCTTCACAACAGCTGCTTAGCTGCTGGAGCTCAGAGAGGAAAACCATAATTTGTGTGTAATCCCTAATGCCAACAGTTGTTCATTAAGAAACAAAACTAATGTAATCTTGATTATTTGCTCAGATTTCTACTCTATCATGTTTTGTACATCTGGCAGGCTAATGTAATTTTCCTCAGAAACCCAAAGCAATCTGGTGCTCAGACAACACCATGCAGATTTAGGTAAATTCCAGGCTCAGATTAGCATAATACTAACTAATCACGAATATCATTTGCATTCATTAGAGTGTTGGGGAAAAAATTGTTTCTAAATGGCAGAAAATTGAAAGAAAGATTAAGGGCAAGATCTTGAAAATCCTCTTTGGCTCAATCTGACTATATTACAGATGATTTTTCTCTTACAAGGCCTAATATTTAATGTGGAAGTATTAATTAGAGTATTGGAAAAAGATTGCATCTAATTGGAAGAAAACTAGAAGAGGTTTAGGATGGGCATATAGGCTTGGTTTTGCCTGAATCAAGTGGGAACAGATAATTTCCCATGCAATGCCAAGGAGCTTAAATGTGTAAAAGATAGGGTGATTAATATTTTTCAGCAAAAAAAACGAAGCCTTTCTCTGAGATAAGGGAGAGACACAATTATTTTGCCTTGTGGAGTAAGAAGTTATCAGTCACTGCCTTTGTTTCTAGGATCAAGGAAGGAAGATAACCCCACGAGAGTCCCAAATCTAAAATATTACCAAATAAAAAGAGACTATCCCACAAAGCCCCCACACTGGGCAAACCTGAAACCATGGTAATAGACCCCAAATGTGCTGATTAAAAAAAATAAACAAAAAGATCCAACCCCCCACCTCCTGGTGGCTAGCTATTTCCCTTGCAGTTTCCCAGGGCCAGGCATTTGGCAGAAACCGACTTGGTTATAGGCTGTGTGCCTGACTGTGGTTGAAGGCAATTGTCTGTAAATCCCGTCTCTCTGCAGCTCGGCTGCTGAGGGCCTAAATTCAGTGCTGGCTTCCTGAGGGCTGGAAGCAGGTGCTCGCCAGAGCCTTTGGCTTCTCACTCTGACAGATGAACAAGCTGAGGTTGCTCCCTGGCTTCCTGCCAGGGGAGCAGCCATTAGCAGCTCTGGTCTGCAAGGACCCAGGCCTCTTAGCTGCTTGCAGAATCCTGAACATTTGGGATTCAGGCTCTGGTGTGAGTGTGGATAAGTCTAGACATGGTGCTGAAACATAGTATTTCTCATATGTCGTACAAGGGAAAAGGTTGTCATCTGGAAGCTTGGTCACAGTATTGAAACCTGTCATTTCCCATCAGCCCTGAGCCATCTGTAGGTTACCTAAAGTTGAGAAGCTGTGAGGTCAAGGACAACATGCCTCACACCCACAGGGGCGTATCCACCAGCCCAAGCCTTTACTATCTCACCTTCCTCAGCCCAAGATTCACCTTCAAGAGGGGTGAGAGGAATCCCCAGATGACCAGAAAACAGACTACTGACACCATCTTGACTAAGAGGAGACTTTTCTACCAGTTTTCTTGTTAATCAAGGATAATTCAAAGATTTTAGGTATAGACAATCAATCCCAGAGTTAAGACAAATCCTCCTAAAGTTCAGAGGAAACAAAGCTGCTTCCTTAGACATGCTCTTAGTAAGAATCATTTCAACTGGGCTGGGCTGATGGAACTGGGACTTGAACCTAGCGCCCTGCGCATGCTAGGCAGGTACTCTACCACTGAGCTATATCCTCAGCCCCTTCTGACTTTTTAGGGATTATTTGTAATTACGGATATGTGTGTATGTCTGCCTGTAGGTGTGTGAATGTGAGTGCAGGTGACCCAGCAGGCTAAAGGTGTTGATGCCCCTTGGAGCTGGAGTTACAGGAGGTTATGAGCCTCCAGATACGGGTGATAGGCTCAGCTCTGGTCCTCTGGGAGAGTAATACATGCCCTTGAGCACTGTGCCATGTCTCCACCACTCTACCTCTGACTCCCGATGAGCCATATACACCTTTGCTCTGGTACTTTGGAAATGGGTGGGCTGTTTCATCATCCCCTTGACTTTTGACAATAGATACCTTCCAGATGACTCATGAACAGAACTTGAGTTGCAAAGGGCAGCAGAGAATTCTCTTGCCATATTTGCTTGGATGGAGAAAGCAGACAGAGGGCCATCCCCTCCTCAGAACATGTGTGTCTATCCAGTGAAAGATGACCAAGTTCTAAAGTCAGTAGCACCAATGGCTGATGTTCTTGTTATCCAGGAGGAATGGGACACCAGCTCTGCAAGGGCAGGGATTCTAGTCTGCTTTGCGGTTGACAGCCCTGCGCAAAGCAAGCCCTTATGAAAGAGACAACATAGGTCAAGAAAACAACTCATTTCATACATTTATTACCAATCACACCCATTCTCTTTCCTGGAATATATCTATGACTTTTTATTCGTTGTTCGGTTTTTATTGTTGTGTTTGGTTTTTGTTGTTGTTATGGTTTTGGGGTTTTTTATTTGTTTGTTTGTTTGGTTGGTTGGTTTGGGGATTTTTTTTTTTTGAGGTTGAGTCCTGCCTATAGTTCTCCCTCCTGTTTCAGTCTTCCAAGTAGTAGAATTACAGGCATGTGAAATACCAGCTGGTTCTGTTTGATACCTTCTTTTCCATTGCTCTAAATAATCAATCTATAGAAGCAAGAACTAGAGGGAATAATCATTGCATTCAGTACATCAATTTTCATGGGCAGAAAAAAATATTTTGTGAACACAGTTGAGGTAGAGAGTTTTCAGTTTTCAATTAATCAAATATTTAATTAAACAGCAGGCAGGACAGGACTTCTTTGGTAATTAGTGATCCAAATCAGTTTGAACCAATGGAGACAAAGGGAGGCCTTAGTGGTTCATGGAACCCAAGGAAATGTGGAAAAACCAACAGGAAGGGGAGATGCTCACAGGAGATGGGGTGACCAGAAGACAAGAGTCACACCTCACTGGGTCACACCCCTGCTGGCTTCCTTTCCCTCGCTGCAGGCAGATTTCTCTCCCAAGGTGGGACACAGGAAACAAAAGTTGTTGGATTCTGTGTCACACAGTTTTTACCAACTGAGAGGAACTGTCAACCATCAATTTTTAATTGTATTTAAATTTGTGAGAAGGATTTTGATTAGAATGGCTTGATTAGATCCTCTCCCTGAGACCAAACAGCAATTTCCAGAAGGATGTGATGTAAGATGAGGTAATTTTCCAGCAGAGCTTTTCAGGTAAGGGGTGGGTCATCGGTAGGAAAGACAGAAGGACTCTGAGCCTGTGTTGCCAACTCACTCGGGAGGTGAGCTCTGTTTTCCTACATAAATAGATGTGGAGGCCACATTGTTTGGGTACATGCACTTAACCACTGCCACAAAGGTATTAGAAATATGTGTCCCTGGCTATTCTTCAAGCAGGTAGCCCTTGTGATGGCAGCCACAGTCACTGCAAATCCCTGACCTGGAGTTTGGTGGTTGAGACAAAAGCACCCTGTACTGTTTTAGTGGCATTTTTTCCTCTGACACCTAATCAAGGAATAAGTTTCAATATCCCAACATAATAAACCCCTATATTTTCTCCCAATAACCATGACCCTCCAGAAAGCTCTTTTCTTCTCCCCTTTCAGCCAAGCCACACAAGTCTTTCCTAAGTTATTGAAAATTATTCAGCTCTTTTTTTTTTTTTTTTTTTTTTTGGCTTAGCTGATAATCTTTACTGTTTTAGGGGTCAGGTCAGTAAGGAAGGAAAGGAAATAAGGGAAAGTTAAAGATGAAGTTGTATAATAAACCTAATTTGTATGTTTACATTTAATAAACACATGTTTCTGGCATTTTCATATTTATTTACCTTCACAGATTCTCCCAAAATCCTCTGTCCTATTACTTATTTATATTATGTTATAGTCTCAATATGGAATTCATTTTCAACATCTCTGGAAGGCTTATTCTATTAATTTCGCTACAATAAAGAATGAGGAGGGATGATCGAGACCCTAAGAATTAGGAGCTATTATCCGGAGTCTGACCTTCATCCCCAGTAGTCACTCTCCATTTGCGAGATGAAGGGTTCCGGGCCGCAGAGATGAGCTCTAAGAAGTCCTTCCACACTCTTGAACACCCACCCAGCATGGGTGGGGACTATCTGGCGCTGTCCTGGGTGTCAGGGCTGCATACTTCAGAAGGTAAGTCTTCCATGACAAACCCTCTCAGACAACTTCTCTATTTACACCAAGGTGGGACAGGAAATGATCCAAATGAAAACATTACACCATATCGGTGGTAGGAAGCTGAGAAGCTGTGTGAGTTACACATAACACCTAAAGTGAGGGCCATTTGAGCCCTGCTTGAAAGATGAAATGTTGACAGGGATGGCATGCATGTGTCCCTTCCCACATAAACAAATAAACAAAAAAATGCAATGTTGAAATTAGAATAAAATATAAGTACAAAGTTAGATGCAGAGTCACCTTAACTAAGAAGAAAACACAGAAAATCTCAACTTCTTGCTAGCAACTGCTATAAATCTCACAAAATTCAGAAGGATAACAATGTTTTAGTCATATATGGTGTGCTTCTATGTTTTTCTTCCATATTCTGCATGTTTTACTGCATTTTACTTGACAGCAATTTTACACCATTTCTGCAGAGAAACGGAAAAAGAAAGTTGTTCAAACTATAGAATCACTGCTTAAAACTGTATCATTTGCTTCCTAGAGCAGTTTCATCATTAAATCCCGTTCACAGTAAGGGTGCCTTTGTAATATTCTCTGCAGTTTCTTCCTCTGGTACCATCTCTTGGAGTTTAGCTGACCTCCTGATGAATTCTGGCCTTCCTATCCCCAGGCAGGGGCCCATGGAGGCTGCTGTGCATGGTCCGTCTCTAAGGCATCCTTGCTGTCTCCTGCTTCCCTTGTCTCCATCAAGTTCTAGAGATAGGGCAAGGAGGGTCTAAGAAGGAGAAGAATTGTAAGTCCTGCTGACTTTAGGAATTCAGATTCTTCATCACAGCCCTCAGGAGTAAGCATCTGCTATGGACAGAGGGTGCAACATAAGCAGTGTGCTGGCTAGCTTGCCCTATAGCCATCCTTTGTCCCCAGGCCTCAGGGGGTGAGCATTAACCCAGGGTAGCATCATGCTCAATATAGTGTTTCTCTGGTTCTTGCTTCCTGCCTGCATCTTAGAAGAGCCCCCAACAAAGTGTGATGCTCCAGCCCAAGCCACCCAACTTCCCTCTGAGGTATGAGGAGGAGCAAGGGTTTATGACAGAATACAGGACCCAGTGGATGAGAGCTTAACAACTGTGAATTGTCTGCTGTGTACAAAATGTACGACTTGTTACATAAACCACAGTCGTGGTTTCTTGAATTCGCAGGAAAGACTCTGTATTACTTCCTTCCCCACACACTCAGACTTTCTGCCCCTAGGGCATATTATAGGCAGGCTTATCTTCTTGGGCCAGTTTCCGAGAACTGGAAGCTGCCATCTGAGGGAGCCCGATCTTACTTTCCATGGCTACCCTTCTAACTCTCCTCGGAAGTTCTCACTTCCAGGACCCAACAGGTGAGAGGGTGAGGGTGCTGATGTTGCAAGATCATCCTTCAGCCTCTCTGTTCTGCTCTTTCACCCTCAGCCCCTGTCAGCCTCTGGCTTCCCCAGGTCGGAGGAAAGAAGAGAGCCAAAGACTTCACTGCTGCTGTGTGGTTCTTGCCCTGTAGTGCGTCAGTCATTCCCTTGCCACTTTTGATGCAACCCTGACAGAAAGATGTTCAGGAGCAGGGAGAGCTGGACCACATCCTACCTACATGGAACATCGTCCCTACTTCCAACCACGAGCCCTTGTCACTGCTGTTCTCAGCTTTGGAGCTTCAGTGGAAAGAAATGTCTTGTTTAAAATTGTTGCAGAGCGAACTGGAGAGATGGCTCAGTAGTTAAGAGTACTGGTCCTGGGTTCAATTCCCAGCAAACACATGGTGGCTCACAACCATCTGTAATGAGATCTGATCCCCTCTTTTGGTGTTTCTGAACACAGAAACAGTGTACTGACATACATAAAATAAGTAAATCTTAAAAAAAAAAATTAACTGCTACAGAACCAGACATGGTGGCTTTCACCATGTCTCACCATAGCTCAGCACTCGGAAGGCCACTTTGCTTTGAGTTCCAGAAGCTCTGTCTCAAATGTAATTAGGTGATAAAAGTAATATTTAAAATCATCTTTAGGGTAAGCTATGAAGAAGATATAGCCTATATGATGAATTTAAAAGGCTCAAATAATAAAATAGAGGTTAACATGTACGTCCAACCATTGAGTGATTTCAAAAGGAAGGAAATTAGAATACTAAGATTAAGAAAACAAAGATCATCCACTGGAGGTGGGCAGTGAGCAGGATGTAAAGTGTATAAATGAAATAAAAATAAAAATAAAGGAAGCAGAGATCACAAGGAAGCAGTTACGAAATCCATGTAACAAGGAGGCCAGATCAAGGGCTTTGAAGGGATTGGTCAACCTGAAGTAGAACAGCCTCTCTGAAAGGGAGAAATATTTGCCTATGGAGTATGTCCATGGGAGTGGAATGCAGGTTCTACATAACCACGTTTAGAGAAAATGACATGATGATCAGAGCTATGCAGCCTGTCTTCTGGAACTTTCTGCTCCCACTCACCACCCAAGGAACTCAGAAAAAATCTGTAATCTTTAAAAGTCAGAAGTCGGATTGGGAGCCACCAAGATGAGTTTAGAAGTCTCCATTGTGCTTTGAGTGGGTCTAAATTTGGAAATAAACTCAGTCCCACAGACTCATTATACAATTGGCACGCCCAAGAGAGGAGCTGAAAACTTTCCTTGTCTGAATCCCTCGCTACTTTTGAGCAAGAGACTTAACAAGAGTGGCTGACATTTCAGAGACACAGCTTCTCTGAGTTTAGAAACCCGGGAGTGGGCGGTTTTCAGAAGGCACCTGTAAACACCATGCAGATCCGCTGTGGGAAATGCGTGAGAGTCCCAAGATGGCATGAAGAGAAACAAAGCAATATTCTCCTCCCACCAGGAGCAGAAAAAAAAAAGTGCGACTCCAGGGCGGCACGGAATGTTTCATTCACTCTGCCATTCATTCAAGGAGGACTTCTTGAGCTTCCAGTTTCCTTTGTTTGCCAGCCATGGGTTTGTTTGTTATCAGCACCGAGTGCTCGGATATTGAAGAAGACAAACTATTATATGATAAATCACAAATGGGTATGTGATTACGCACTGACATAGGTGTCCCAAAGACTACACAGAGGCATGATAAAGGGAAATGATCCTGTAACAGCCGCTCACATGGGACATAGACTTTGTGTGATAGGCAACAGTAGAGGTTATTTGGCTGTTTTTGCATAGATATAAATAAGATTGTGCAAACCTTACCGTGACTCTGGGTTTTGCGGTGTACATTTGCTTCAGCCTCTCTATGATTAGTCTTTTGTTCCACTGCTTAATGCCTTAGACATGATCAGTGGGGTGAGTGTGGGTTTTAAAGCAGAGCTTGCTGGTTTGGCATCCTCACTACCCTTGCCTCTTGACCTTGTGACCACTACCTGCCCTCTCTATGCCTCATCTGATGTACTGAACCATGTTAGCACCCTCTTATGCTGGAGGAACTTAAAGCATGTCTACTGATGTGACTGGTGAAAAGCTATGCGATGTGTCTGGAGAGGAAGGCAAGGGAGGTCTAGTACTGACTGGTCCTGCCCCAAAAGTCTTCTCCATGTTATCTCAGTTGAGTTGCTTCTCTCCAGTGCTCATGAGCCAAATGATCACATTTGTCAAGCCTAGTTGGATACTCTGCCTTCCGGCTGGGCTCCTCCTCTACAGAGGAAGTGTGCCACCAAGTGTGCCAGTTCATTATTCCCTCAGCCTCCTCCAGCAGTAGAGATGGAGCCGAAGAAAATAATGCAGAAAGATGAGGGCGTGCATTTACACTCAATAGCCTCAAGCTCAGGTCCCATGCTTGGTAGGTTCCAGCCTCTATGGGCTCAGGAAAACCAGTTCCTTTCCATCAGCTTCATTCTGTGCATGGACAAAACAGATAGCCAGAGCTGCCTCTCTAGGTTTGCTACAGAGATCCAGTGAAATACTGGACGTGACAATGTTACAATCCAAAAAAGCCACATCTAATGTTGGTAGCCACTAGCCACTAATGTTAGGGAGCTAGCCTTTTCCAACCCCTGGTCGGCTGATTGTGTTCCAAGTTGAAAATCTCATTCACCAGGATTACTCTGTGAGCTGTCATGTCAATAAGAAAGGCAGACAGCACTCCTGTGTGTCAACCTTCAAGAAGCTCTTGCGTGCTTTGCCTGAGTTCTCTCTCCTTCCTTGCCTACCATCCCGGGCCTCAGTCCACAGGTTCCCGGCAGCACTTAGAACTTCTCCTCAGCTGTGTAATTAATACTTTTCTCTCGCACTGTTTTAAAATCTTCAGTTTCCGACTTTCCAGATCCTGTTCTGTCACACACGTGTTTGCATGTGGGCACTCATGTAATTGCTAATGGGTGTCACACATGACCTCATTATTATAGTTGGTCATTAAATATTTGTGCAGGAAATGACTGTGTGTGCGTGTGTGTGTGTGTGTGTGTGTGTGTGTGTGTGTGAGAGAGAGAGAGAGAGAGAGAGAGAGAGAGAGAGAGAGAGAATTCACAAGTATCTGCATTGACATCGGTTTATATTTTGTAAACTCAAGCTTCTCAGCTTCAATTTTTCAGCATCTTTCTTCCCACTAAGCACTCCATAGAACTCCCTGTGACATAGGACTTTCCCAAGCCCCAGTTTTCTCTGAAGTTCGAACCCCCATTCCTCTACCCTTCCTTGATATACATCCTGGGCTGACCTGAGCTAAGTTCTCATATGTGAATGTTGCGCATACCCTTAAAATAGTTACTCCATCTTCTTACTCCAGTCATACCTACTTACTGCCACACTCAGACTCAGTGTGTGGCTGGTCCCTGTCTTCTGCTTGCCCAACCTGCCCAGTGGGACAGCTGCAGTCCCCGAGTGCGGGCAGGGCCATCAGTTCGTAAGCTCTTCTGGTCATATGTGTGTTGGCTTAAAAAATGTGAAGTCCATAGCAAATGCTGGTCTGTTTCCATCACACACAGTCTTGGAAAATTACAGCATCTGGAAAGTGTTTCACAGCTTCTCATCTCCTGAGGAGGCACCAGGGTATCTGGAGACAGAATAATCTGGATTTCAATCTCAGCCCTGCCACTTCTAAGGCAATAGAATATTCTTCTCTAAGATTAGTTTGTCCTTTGTAATGTGGAGGTGATTTAGCTCCTGGTCTTGGCCGAGCACCTTACCCACCAGTAAGGAACATTGCCCAGCACTGCTTCTAATTTTTTTTGATGATGCTTCTAGATGAACGTGATATAAACCCAATTCAAATAGGGTTAAGAGAAGGTGGGTGGTGGGCAGAATGTCCCTGGCAGTCTGGACAGCTTCAGAAAAAAAAAAAGCCATCTAGGAGTTACAATGATTCTTTTAAAATTCAGGCACTTTTTCCATCTCTTAATTCTATCCCTTTGTCTCTCCGTGTGACTATCCCAAGGCTGCCTGTCGTAAATGGCAGGAAAGTAAAACGGCCATCCAAGACTTGGCCTTTATTCAGCCAACCAAAAGAAGCCGATCTTTTCTATTCTGGTTGGAATAACTTATAGAGGAAATTTTCTCAGTTCAGCCCAGATGAAATACCATCCTTGATGGTGAGGAGATTGAGATTACCAACAGCTCTCCAAGGTCCACGGAATAGAGGAATGATGGCTATCCATGAAAGACACACTAAAGGATGAACACAAGCTCACCATAGAATTCCCTGGTTAGAGTTCTTATGAGTCGTGTGGCGTTGCCTCATTGGCTAGGAGACACGGTGCAGCTGGTCTCTGTTCTTTCCTGTTTTCTTTACCTCCTTTCCAAGGTTAGAAAAGCTCAGTTACAGATTCCAAGATGAACTGTCAATTAGTGACTCCACATGACATGACATCCTAGACACTGAAAATTGCCACCAACGCAAAGATACCAGGGCTGCTTTGGTCTATATAACTTGATCTTTAGGGAATTACTTGGAAGGAAATTTGCTTATGTAAATCCTTCTCTTGTCAGCTCATTTATAGCTCCCATAAGATCAAGTTACATGATATTATCAGTACAGAATCACCCTGATCAAAGTAGCACTTAACAGCACTGCTTCCTTCTAACAAGACAAAAAGCAATGCAGCTTCCAACAAATTCAACCATACTTGCAGACTTTTCTGACTAGGTCCCTTGTAACTGATGGTATTTAAATGGTTATTGTGGTAGTTTGAATAAGAATATCCCCATAGACTCAGGTGTTTGAGTACTTGGCCCTTAGTTAATGGCACTGTTTGAGGGAGTGGGGGTGGGTAGGAGGTGTGGCCTTGCTGAAGGAAGTATGTCACTGGGTGCAAGCTTTGAGGTTTCTAAGCCGTGCACCATTCCTAGTTTGCTCTCTCTGCTTGTTGCTCCAGTCACTATGGCAGCCTCCTGCCCTGCCTCTCTACTGTGATGAACTTTTATCCCTCTGAAACAATAAGCCCAACTAAGCCCTTCCTTCTGTATGTTACTTTGGTCATGGTGTATTTTAACTACAGTAATAGAAAAGAGCTAATACAGCTCCCTTCAGTGTTTAGGATATCATATAGTTTGTTCTGGAAAATCTATCATATCCTGAACTTCGTTGGTGTGGGGAGCAGTTCAGATTGTATAAAAGCACGTACATAGGGCTTATTGTTGTATACCATAACAAAGCAGGATGTATAGACCTGTTTTTATGTTCATAGAAAATAAAGGACAATGCAGTAACCAGTGTGTCCCAAGGTCTAAGGAAGTCCCTGCCACAATTCTTGAGTTAGAAGGCCACATCTTCTAACTCAAGGGGAGGAATATGGTGGTGTAAAAAGACATGTTCAGTGTCTATGTTAGACTTGCTCTTTGCTGAGGGACTCATTGCAATGGGAGTCATGGCCACACCTCATGTGCTTGAGAATATGAATTGGCTTGAGTGGACTATGAGGTGCCAGGTGAATGATGAAGGCCAAGGCTTCCCACCGTGGTGAAGACCACGAGGTCATGTGAGCTCCCAGATGATGCCGATGATGTGCACATGGACTGTTTCTGCTAATACCAGCACCAACCCCCCTCCCCCATCAAATAATAGCGACAGTAGGCTGTGTTCATTAAGCGCTTACAGCCTTCCAGATTCACAGCAAAGCAGCTACATGGTCTCATTTAGTTGACAGCAAACCTATACAGCAGCTGTGAAGTGTTCCCATTACATGGGTGATAAGATGGAGACTTGGAGAACTGGAGTATCTTGCCCAGCATCTCCCAGCTGGCAAGGGGAGGATGCAGACAAATTCAAGTGGTGATGCTAAAGCTTCCCCTCCACACCAGAACAGTTTCTGGATCAAGAGCAGGAAGGGGTTAAGGTGTTCAACCTGTGAGAACATCAAACTCAGGAAAGTAGGAGAGTCACAGAGTTTTCCAAGCTCTGGGCTTTTCTTTAAACATGGTTGTGGTCTAAGAACAGACTTTTCTTTTGTACAGACCTCTGCCGCCTCCTGTGTTTTTAATAAAGATAATTAGGGTCATCTTCGTTCAACCCTATCTTATTTTTAATTACACTGCACCTGGAAAGTAGAGCGAATGCACAGATTTCTCATTGCCCTCATCCTTCTGATAGGTGGGTTTAAAAGACACGGGGCCTCTGGTGCAGGAGAATAGGCATTGGCTGAGGGCATAAGATGCCACAGTAGAAACGGACCTCTCACTCTCCTCTCTGTCTGTCTCATGGCTCATTCTTCTTTTCTTCAAATTCTTACTGCTTTGGTGTTTGTTAAAGCACCAGTTGTTCCTGGGGCCTCTGAGATGGGCTTGGGATGTGTGAGCTTAACTTCACTTTCCTTTGCTTTTTATTTAAGCATGCACCTCCCTGGAATCTCTCAGAGCAGAGTGTGTGGTCACCTGCTCTGAGACATGCCAGCTGAGTGCACAGTCTGAGGCAATAGGACCTTTCTTTTTTGTTTGTTTTGTTTGTTTGTTTTGTTGTGTTGTGTTTTGTTTACGAGACAGGGTTTCTCTGTATAGCCCTGGCTGTCCTGGAACTCACTCTGTAGACCAGACTGGCCTTGAATTCAGAAATCAGCCTGCCTCTGCCTTCCAACTGCTGGGATTAAAGGCGTGTGTCACCACTGCCCCAGCAAGACCTTTCTTTTTATTTCACAATCAGATGGGTGTCAACAAAACTGTTGTGAATAGAGGCCAGGGGAGTGATCATTTTTGTCTCTGCTATAGATAACACTATGGATCAAGCTGAAGTTTTAAAATGATTTTTTTCATTAAAGATGTACAAAGAGTTCATTTAGTTCATTTGGTTTTGTTTGTTTGTTTGCTTATTGTTTTTTTTTTTTTTTTCAAGACAGGTTTCTCTGTGTAGCCCTGGCCATTCTGGAATGCATTTTGTAGATCAGGCTGGCCTCAGAGATCCACCTGTCTCTGCCCCCAAAAATGCTGGGATTAAAGGCATACACCACCACTGCCTAGCTAATAATTTATTAGTCTTTACTTTATGTGCATTGATGTTTTGCCCGCATGTCTGTGTGAAGTTATTGTATCCCCTGGAATTGAAGTTACTGACAGTTGTGAGCTGCCATGTAGGTGCTGGGAATTGAACCCAGGTCCTCTGGAAGAGCAGCCTTAACTCTTAACCACTGAGCCATCTCTCCAGGTCCAAGAGTATATTTATAAAATGTTAGAGCAACAGTGTGTGTGTGTGTGTGTGTGTGTGTGTGTGTGTGTGTGTGTGTGTGTGTGTCTGAATTGGGGTGCATACAAATCATGGTGCACGTGTCAAACTTTGGGTTTAACTTGGTTCACTGTTGCATACGTCAGGTTAGCTGGCTTTGGGGCTTCTGACTAGTCTCCTATCTCTGCCTCACATCTTCTGGTAAGGACATGCTATGATTAGAGATGCTTGAGCTACTGTGTCTGGCCTTTATGTGACTTCTGGGGATCTAAAACCAGGTCATTAGGCTTGTGTAGCAAGTACTTTCCCCACAGGCCATACCCCCTACCTTACAACCACATTCTAAAAGAAAAAAGTGAAGTGCATAGTATTGTGGGTACTGTGACTGGAGAGGATTTCATGAGTTTAATGTGTGTGGCAAGATGAGGAAGGCCAGACTGGATCACTTGGGTTGGATTGAGACCTGGACCATTGAAGTAGACCAGCTGGGAGCCTCTGAGATACAACATTAAGAGGAGCAAGGCTGAAACTCAGATAAATGGCTGAGAAGCACCTAAAGAAATGTTCCATATCCTTAGTCATCAGGGAAATGCAAATCAAAACATCCTTGAGATTCCACCTCACACCAGTCAGAATGGCTAAGATCAAAAATTCAGGTGATAGCAGATGCTGGTGAGGATGTGGAGAAAGAGGAACACTCCTCCATTGTTGGTGGGATTGCAAGCTGGTACAACCACTCTGGAAATCAGTCTGGTGGTTCCTCAGAAAATTGGGCATAGCATTACTTGAGGACCCAGCTATACTACTCCTGGGCATATACTCAGAAGATACTCCAACATATAACAAGGATATATGCTCCACTATGTTCATGGCAGCCTTATTTATAATAGCCAGAAGCTGGAAAGAACCCAGATGTCATTCAACAGAGGAATGGATACAGAAAAATGTGGTACATTTACACAATGGATTATTACTCAGCTATTAAAAACAATGAATTCGAGAAACTCTTAGGCAAATGGATGGAACTAGAAAATATCATCCTGAGTGAGGTAACCCAATCACTTTTAAAAGAACACACATGGTATTCACTCACTGATAATTGGATATTAGCCCAAAAGCTCACAATAGTCAATATGCAACTCACAGACCACATGAAGCTCGTGAAGAAGGAAGATCAAAGTGTGGGTGCTTTAGTCCTTCTTAGGAGTAACAAAATATTCATGGGAGCAAATATGGAGACAAAGAGTGGGACAGAAGCTGAAGGAGGGGTCGTTTGGAGACTTACACCTGGGTACCCATCCCATGTGCAGTCACCAAAGGTAGATGCTGATGTGGATGTCAGGAAGTGCATGCTGACAGGAGCCTGATATAGCTGTCTCCTTAGAGGTCTGCCAGAGCCTGACATATACAGAGGCAGATGCTAACAGCTAACCATTGAACTGATCATGGGATTCCCAATGGAGGGTGAGAGAGAAGACTGAAGGAGCTGAAAGAGTTTGTGGCCCCATGGGGAGAGCAACAATACCAACCAACCAGAACTCAGGATC
Source organism: Mastomys natalensis (assembly GCA_021653895.1). Taxonomy (NCBI): domain Eukaryota; kingdom Metazoa; phylum Chordata; class Mammalia; order Rodentia; family Muridae; genus Mastomys; species Mastomys natalensis. The sequence continues at coordinate 174,466 of JAJTUV010002044.1, forward strand.
TAAACCACCAGCCTGAGAGCACATAGGGAGGGACCCATGGTTCCAGCTGTATATGTAGGGGAGGATGGCCTGATTGGGCATAGGAGGGAGAGGAGATCCTTGGTCCCATGAAGGCTGGACGTCTAATGTGGGGGAATTCGAGGGTGGGGAGGTGGGAGTTGGAGAGTAGGTAGGGGCACATCCTCATAGAAGCAAGAGGAGGGGGGATGGGATAGAGGGTTCCTGGATGGGGGGGAAATGAGGAAAGAGGATCACATCTGAAATGTAAATAAAATATCCAATAAAAAAAAAAAGAAGAAAAAGAAAAAAGAAATAAAAATGTTAAGCATGAAAAAAAAGAGGAGAAAGGAACACTTCTGTAATATGCATTTTTATAGGGTGGGGTGTGTGGTGGGGGAGACCCAGATGGATAGCTCTGTTTCCAGTCTATCTTTGTTTCCTTCTTGGTGCCATGGAGAAGCCACACTCTAAATTCCCACAATTCCAAGCTTCCACTGCTCCAAGTGCCCCCTACTACAAGTTCCCTCTGCTCCAAGCTACCTTTGCTCCAAGATCCCACTGCTCCAAGTTTTCACAATTCTAAGCTCTCTCTGCTCCAAGCTCCCACCATTGCAAGTTCCCCTGCTTCGAGGACCCACTACTGCAAGCTCCCTTGCTTCAAGTTCCCACCACAGTAAGTTCTCACTACTTGAAGGTCCCACCACTCCAACTTCCCCCTGCTTCAAGTTCCCACAATTTCAAGCCCCAATCACTGCGAGGTCCCACCAACTGTAATCACCACCACCAAGGCAAAGACCTACTTCAGGTGCTTTCCCTGCTAGGATGAACTGCTCCCGCTAGTCTCTGAGCTAAACGAAATCATTCCTTTCTTTAGTTGTTTCTGCCTGGTATTTGATCACAGCAGTGAGAAAAGTAACTAACACTGGAGCCAAAATAAAAATAACAAATCTGACATGAAGCCCAGAGAACACTTAGGAAATTTCAAGTTTCCTCATTCAGACCTTCAGAAGGAGTCTCACTAATGGTATTCGTTATTTACATATAAGCGCATCTTACCCACACAAAAAAAGAACTTTTGCTGTTTTGCTTTCTGCTGATTTTAAACATAGAAACATACTGCTTTCCTCTTTAGAGCAGAGGACCAAAAATGTCATATACACTCCACAAGAACTCTTAAAACGAGAGCTAAAGAGGGAGACTCCTCCCCTGAGGACACCGCTCAGGCATCAGGCAAAACAATTTTAAAGAAAATATGTATTGCTCAGGTGCGCCCAGGAATGCTGCCTTTAATTGATGCGAGATCTGATCTGACTTAAAAGAAATGATCTACTTCAAAGGAAAAGCTAGTCCTCTCTGATTCTGCCACTTTAATTAATGGGAAATAAATAATAATCCCTGGTGCCTCAAAAGACCTTTCCTACATTGTGAAACATTTACTTGCAAGGGGTAAAGAAGAAAGGGGGAAGAAAACCCTCTGTGTGTGGGGATTAAGTGAAACCTTTCAAGTTGTGGAATTTGCATCAAACACATGTAATCCGTGCAGTCCCAAGAAGGGTCCGTCCCTTCAGCCATGGTTTCTGTCCAGAGCTCATATTCATCCAAGAAATCTTTCTAGAACCAACTCAGAGCAAGAACACCGAGCTGAAGAGATGCAAGGAGTCTGGCAACCTGGTCCTGACCCTAGGGTCTTTATTTCATAATGTAAGGAAGCCTTGAGACAAATAACTTTGGCATTAAGATTATGTTCATGGCTCTTCTTTTTCAACAAAACAATGGCGGAGACTGAGGAAAATTCCTTTTCCTTTCTGAGAAATCTGCGAGTCCTGAGCTAGTGAACCAAAGTGCCCTAACGTGCTCATTTCTACTGATTCCAACTAAACCAGAGTGTGTTGCCTCTTGCCATTAGCATAACACTGAGTGACTATTTAAATCAAAATCGAGACAATTATCTTCTGAAATCATTTTCTTTAAAGGACTAAAAGGGGCTTGAGGGATGGCTCAGTGGTTAAGAGCACTGACTGCTTTTCCAGAGGTCCTGACTTCAATTCCCAGCAACCACATGGTGGCTCATAGCCATCTATAATGGGATCTGACGCCTTCTTCTGGCATGCAGATAGAGCACTCATATACATAGAAAAAAATAAATCTTAAAAAAAGGAGAAGGAAGAAGAGGAGGACCTACCAAAGAAAGACTAAAAATAGGAACCTGGCCACATGTCTTGGAGGCTTAATAAAAGAGGTCTGAGTGCCTCCCTGGTCCCAGGGCCTGAGCTAGGACCTGTGGGGGATAAAAAGGAAGCCACACACTGCCTTCATGTAGGGAGAATGGAACATCGTCAACTCCTTCCCTGAGTGACAATCATAGAGAGGAGATGCCATCTGGTCTACCACATGTTGGAAGTTTACAAAACCCTGTGGCGTACCATCATTTACCCAGATAGCATCTGGAACAGGAGGGCAAGGTTTAGGCTCAACACTGATCAGGTCAAAGCGCATCAAAGCAAACTTAACTCCCTTCCATGCCATGACCCTAACGCCATTTGTGTAAAATAACAAAGTTTCCTGGAGAAGAATGTTGTACACTCAATGATGACTTACAAGACATTTATACACTGAATATTAGTCAGATGTGTTGCTATGACGAAACAGTTAATAAAAACATGAGGGAGGGGATAGCTTGGCTCTGGGTTTCATGGTTTCAGCCTGTTGTAGGGACAGTGTGACAGCAGAGAGGCTCACGTGGTGACAGCCTGTAAACAGAGAGGTAGAATGACTGCACTAGCTGCCTCTCTTTTTCTCCTATTTTATTCCATGTGGGCCCTGACTATGGGATGGTGCTTCTACCCTCAGGACAAGTCTTTACCCCTTAGTTAACCCTCTCTGGAAACATTTGAAGATACTCAGAGTCTGTTCCGTTTAATCTCCTATCTCTCTTTAGTCAATCAAGCTGATGATCACAATTAACCACTACACACTAAAACATAGATACCGACTCTGTGGGGCAAATATAAGATTGAAGCCAGATCTCATTGTCTTGAGATGAAAGAAAGAAAGAAAGAAGGAAAGAAAGGAAGGAAGAGAAGAGAAGAGAAGAGAAGAGAAGAGAAGAGAAGAGAAGAGAAGAGAAGAAAAGAGAAGGAGTTTCTATTAATAATTAGGCTTCTGACTGGTATCAGTAAGACAGAAAATAAAATAAATATGCCAACAAAAAGGGATCAAAAGCAACGTCATCATAAGATAAGGAGTAACTTATTGATTGTGCTACCAGAAGGACCTTCCCCTTCTGCATGCAGGAGGAAGGTGTTGCGCAGGTCTGGTGGGATGTTGGTTTCCATGCCTGCCCTGTCTCATCTGCCCTCTTGCCCACTCACTCTCACCCACAGTGTCCAGTTGTCCCTGTGCATACACTCTTGCATACCCTTGGTCATCTGACATCTGGATCTTCCTGCTTGAAGTTCCTCCTACTGTTGCCATCCTGCTGCTTCTCCATCTTACTTTGCCTCATACCTCAGCATCCAACTCAAAGCCCATTGCCTTTTTTATTTAGATGGATGAGAACTTTGGTCTCACCTTTTCAATAACAGTAGCTAATGCGATGCACTTTCTGTGTGGCAGATCCAGTGTTCAGAGCAGTTATCCATTTAGTGAGTCTTCACCAGAGAGCTGGGAAACTAGAGTTGAGGAGATGAGATACAGAAAAGCAACTTATCCAAAATTGCAGTGAGTGGAATCAACAGCATTTAAATAAAATGAAAATTTTCAAGCTCATGATTTGAATTGTTTTGTTTTCTCTCCAGTAGTCCATTGTGCAAAGGTAATTGCACATTGCTCATTGTCTAGCCTATTGGACATGTGACTTACCTCCAGGTTTTTGCTATGGACATGATTTACACAAGTTTTCTATAGGTTCTGAAACTAGAAGTAAAAAATACATACCTCTAGTCACAGAGTGTAGTTACTGGTATTTTCAAATAGTTCTTCAAAGTTTTGTGTAAGAGCCCAACCCCTATCAGCACAAGCTATTGGCAGATAATGAGATATTTCACTGAGGCCTTAATTTGCAGTTTTTAAATATTAAAGGACATTTTTACATGCATGTCCAACTGTAAAATGTTTGTGTTTTCCTTTTTTACGTTTTTTTCTATTGCTTTGCATACATAACTAGCATATAGATCCAGATGCTAAATCGAACAGTTCTGTGTAACAGAGTCTTCCTGAAGACTCAGTACCCTTTAACTTTGGTGTACCGGAAAGGCAGAGACAGGGGGATTTCTATGAACTCAAGAATAACTGGCTGTAGGTATTAGGTACTATAAGATTTTAATATAATTAAGGTAGATAACCTTTTATCATTTCTTATTTGCATTATCTTAGATTGCTTTCTATTGTTGTGATAAAGACCATTTCCCAAAGCAACTTTGAGGGATGGGTATTTCAGCTTACAGTCGATCATGAAGGGAAGTCACGGCAGGAACTCAAGCCAAGAACCTGGAGACAGAAACTGAACCAGAGGACATAAAGGAATGCTGCCTTCTGACTTGCTCCCTGTGGCTTGCTCAACTTGCTTTCTTATAGTACCCAGGACCATCTACCTAGGGGTAATACCATCCACAGTGGTCTGACTCCTCTCACATCAATCATTAAGCAATAAAAAAAAACCTACAGACTTGCCTCTGGTCAATTTGATGGAGGCCTTTTCTCAATTGAGGTTCCCTCTTCCCAGATAAGTCTAGCTTGAATCAAGTTGACAAAGACAACTAGCCAACACATACATTTAAACTAGAAATCTGCCTTGACTTGATTTTGTATGTTTGTGTGTCCAAATACATAATCATCCCAGACCAGGTAAGAGACCATCCCCTTTCCATCCATCAGCATTTTCTTGGAGTTTCTTGGAGGATGAATGGTCCCTATTTCACTCTGAGGAAATGATCCTATAGACCCACTCTCAGATATGTATAGAGGCATATATATGGAGATTCATTTTAGTATTCCCTGTAGTGTTGTCGCAATAATTGCAGTAAATCCACCTAAACTAAAAACGGCCTGAGTGTTTATTACTGAGCATGCAAAAGTGATAGTGTGCAGTGTGCTGCTGCTTAGAAAGCACAGAGCAATGTGACATCCACTAAGGTAGAGTATTTGGCAAATCAGGAAAGTAGAGCTGGCATGGTGGCTCACATGGAATCCTAGCACCAGAGAGGCTGAGGCAGGAGGATTTCTATGAACTCAAGGATTACTGGCTATATGAGTTTCAGGCTAGTCTAGGTTTCAGACTGTGAGATCCATCTCAAAAAACATAAGCCAGGCAGTGGTGGTCCATGCCGTTAATTCCAGCATTCAGGAGACAGAGATAGACAGATCCCTGAGAGTTCTTGGCCAGCCTGGTCTACAAAGTGAGTTCCAGGGCTCTGTTGTACTGGGAAGCTATATCTCAAAAACCCAAAACCAACCAACTAAACATACAAACAAAAGCCCAACACACATACACAATTAACGCATGTGCACAAAATAATACATGCATACATGTTAAAATGTGTGGTGTTTTATAAAATGTAAAAGCTGAGCACAAAAGTCAGGTGTTGCATAACTATTATTTTTATCAAACCATTTATATTTGTATAAAATAGCTCAGAAAAAGTACACACAATTTAGCACAGTGGCTGGCCCTCAGTAGAGCATCTGGGATGGTCTTCTGCTTCTTCTGCAGGTTTACGTTTATTGATCACACATATATTACTCACAGATTGTTTTAGTCTCAGTTGAATAAGAAAATGAAGGAATGACTGCTTTCCACTTCCAAGGAATTTATTTAAAAGGTACAAAATCATCCACACAACTGATGGGAATGATGGAGGCACAGGAGAGGGGAGACATCTACTTGATGGGCTTCTTCCAGCACCATGTCTCATTTATCCTTTCTCTGGCATTATGTTCAGATAAGCTTCCACATGCCATATACCTGGTGCTGGATTTTGCCATTGTTACATTTGCACAACACGACTCTTGCTTAAAACAATTTTCTGTAAGTTCTTTCAGAATTTTCATCTTACAGATAAAAAGTCAGTCTCTTAATAACCTGGGAGCTCCATTCATTGAGGAAAGATGAATATTTATGGACCATTTTGGAATGTCAGACATTGAGCTGTGGTTTAACCAGCATTATCCTGTGTATGCCTACAATAGTTTCAGGAGACACATGTCACCTTGCTTACATTAGATGAGGAAAGTAAGTGGTTGCACTTACTACCACCCACTGAGAGTCTCAGATTCTCCACTGGAGTCAGAGAACGGAGAAATAGTATCTAACTAGAGATCTAGTCCAAGACAGCATGTTGTTGGTTTGTATTTCTTCTCTGCTTCAATAAAAATTATGTGTCCCTAGATCAGCAATGATAACTCATGCTCTAGGAAGCTCAAGGCTATGTGGGCTGTGAAGTGACCCTTGCCTCAAACCATGCACACCTGAAGAGTCCCCCAGGAGTAACTGGGCATGTTTTGTCTCTTACAACACACTGATCAAAGCAGTAAGAACATTGGGTGACATGGTGATTTTAATCCAACATTTCTCAACACGTAGGGTCTTGTATTTGAACAACCTGGAATGCTATAAGTAAAGCAAGTGCCTGGAGCCCACCACATACTAAACTGAATTTGATCTGGGCAAGGTGACTGGGAACCTCTTATTTTTTAAACAACATTTTTAGGTGATTCTTTTGTAAACTGAAGTCCAGAAACATGAATTAAGTCCTCCTGGTCCTACTATTCCTTTCTGGATCTGTCTGGAAGTCTAGACTCTTCAATGCTGAAGTGGGTCATGTTCTTTGGATTTCTCCTGGCTTCTAGAGCACACGGTGAGGCCTGAGTCCCAGGAACCCTGCTGAGATTCCCGACTGAACTTCTTTGTCCCCTGCAGAGCATATATTGGCATAGCTGAGGAGGCTGGCTATGAGTGGCAATTCAAAAAGAAGATACTCTTATCCAAAGATTTATAAGACCTAAGGCTCAGCTTGGAAAGTCACAGACACAGTTAATGTTAGCTGAGGCTGGAGCAGGGGCTGACAGGGTAAGGTAGGGGGACAAAGAGGAAGGCATACGTGATTGGCTCAGGCAAGAACTTGAGTTCTTTGAATTTTTTCCCATTTTCCAGTTGACATTCCTTCTTGAATTGGGTAAGTAGTAAGGGAGGGAGGGTGGAGACGGAGTGTCAGGTGCTCTGGCGTTGTAAATCGGCAGGCTCTACGTGGAGTGCTGTGCCAGTTTATTTCTGAAGAGATCTTCGGTGTTAAGGGACTATTTTTATTAAATATGAAAAGTATTTCTTTACATCACTTTTATAATTTCTATAAATATTCAAATTGAAAATGGTATCTGTGATATAAACTGGTCATTTCTATTCTGCATTTTTGCTCATTTTTACTGAAATGCGAAGATGCATTTGTTATTCCTTTTTGTTATTTATTTATTTGCTTTTTTTTTAGACAGGGTTTCTCTGTGTGACAGAGCCCTGGCTGTCCTGGAACTCATTTTTTATAGACCAGGCTGGCCTGGAACATACAGAGATCTGCTTCCTGAGTGCTGAGATTAAAGGTGTGCATCACCATGCCCTGGCCTTTTTTTTTTTTTTTAATTTTATTTTTTATCTATAGTACTGTGTAGATGTCAGGAAGACAGCAACGGGCAATGCATATGTGTGTGTGCTTAGCGCTCCTCCAAATCCAGTGCAAATTTTCCATATATAATCACCTCAAACTGAAAGATGTCCCTCATTCCCGTAAAACCAGTCTGGATCCTAGTATCCACTTTTGTGAGACACTCATAGCTCCAGAACAAAGACCAGGCAGTAAAAGAGGCTGGAGAGATGGTTCATTGGGCATCTATTAACAATGTCCTGAGTTCCATCCATGGGGCCTAAGTGGTGGAGGGACAGAACAGACTCCCACAAACTGTCCTCTGATCTCCACCCACAACACACAACGGAATGAACAAATGTAAAGAAAGGTCAAAGAATCATAGAATCATTTGGGATAAACTAGTGTCCTGGTTTGGGTCTCTATTGCTATGGTAAAGATCCTCCAACTTGGGGAAGAAAGAGTTATCTCAGCTTGCAGGTCACAGTCCACCATGAAGGGAAGTCAGGGCAAGAACTCAAGGCAGAAACCTGAAGACAGGAACCAAAGCAGAAGCCATGGAGGAGTGTTGCTTATTGGTCTGCTCCTCATTACTTGCTCAGCCTGCTTTCTTATACTACCTATGACTGCCTACACAGGAGTGGCATAGCCTCCAATGAGCTGGGCCCTTCTTCATTAATCACTAATCAATGCCCTACGGATTTGCCTACTGGCAATCTGATTGAAACATTTTCTCACTTGAGGTTCCTCTTCCCAGACAACTCTAGCTTGTGTCAAACTGACAAAAAATTAATCAGTATGGCTATACCTCTCCTCAGTGCCCCATAAGATGCAGTTAGTAAAAGCTAGCACATCTGTTATCAGAGACATTCCTTCAGGATGCCTATAGAAACATTGTCTAAAAGATAAATAAATTGGATCCCTCTTGAGTGTAAAACAATGTAACTTGACCCCCTCCTGCAGTCTGATTTAGTTCAAATGTAAGTGGGAAATAGCAAGTGACTTGCACTCCAAACTTTAGCCTGGCCTGAATTTGCAACATCTTTTGCCTAGAATTCTTTCAACATTGGGTAAGTCTTCATGATGTCTCTGCTATGGATTGAATGTTAAAGTTCTAATCTTCCTGTAACTGGTGCTGGTAAAAAGATCTTGGGATGGTAATTAAGAATTTATGAGGTCATCAGGTGGAGCACTTAATAGAAATAACTGTCATCTTATAAAAAGAGAAAGATCTCTTCCCCTCCCTCCTTATTTACCTCTCCCCCCACCGTGTGTGTGTGTGTGTATGTGTGTGTGTGTGTGTGTGTACCGTCTCCCTCTGGTTCTCACTCTCTCTGTGCCATGAGGACACAGAGAAAAGTCTACCATCTGCAAGTTAAGGAAAGTGCCCTCACCATGCCTTGGCCATGTTGGCACCCTGTACTTGGATTACTAGCCTCCAAAAGCTGAAAGCACAGATTCCTGTTGCTATAGTCATTAGTATACGGTATTTTTGTTAGAGTGATTAGAGCTAACTGCTACAGTTCCACATAGACACAGGCTCCCGGAGACCCAGGTTGTGTTGGAATGGAATGGAATCCGGTACACTGCATGTGCTCAGCGAGTGTCTGATAATCAATGGCTTCTGGAGTACTTTCACTCTGAGGCTAGAGGTGGATTCCTTTGGGAACAAGACAACCACTTAAGATGTAGGAACATACTTATGTTGTATTTACTTATTTATTTGATTAAGTAATGCATTATTAAATTTTTCCGAAAATTGCCGAACGTAGTCATCAAAATATGTATGTAGAAATGATGAAGAAATCAATGAGGGTTGGGCAGGGGACAATAACAAGATAAATCCGGGAGCAAATTTCATGCATAAGACTATGCCATGAGAACATTTGTCTCTGAACTTCCTAGAATCTAAAACAAAGGCTCAAACTGAGTCATTCTTAAGTCTTACAGCACTCATGAAATATCTACACCCATATCTACATATCCAAATGCTATGGAGATATGGAGAATGCCATCACTCAGAGCAGCGTTGTTCTCTGCTCTGTTTAACAGTCTGTCCTGTGACCTGAGTGTTGCCCAGTGAAGGAGCAGTGTACAGTCTCTAAGTAAGTTATAGGAGGTGCAACAATTGCCTCATTTTAGCCGGGAACAGATCCTCACAAAAGAAGAAGCCATGTAACAAAGCAGGGAGCATCCTCAAGATATTCCATGACAAATTAAATATTTAGCTTCCCAGAAGCTTCTTTTAACCTCCAATATAACATGTTGGTCTGAAATACACAGAAAAGTTAGCCTTGTGATAGTCACCTTGTGACTTTGTCAGTGTGACTTCCTGACGCCCCATCTTAAGCCTGGAATAACAGGTAAACTATATTTAGGCAATGTCTGATATGATGATTCTTTCTGAAGGACGGAAGTACACATGCGCACATTGTGGCTAGCTACTCATGATCTGCCCATCAACTGCCTCAAATGCAACTCTTAGGTATTTTTATTGTGCTATTGACTGGGTAATGTCTGTGTATCAGGTTCTAGGCACCTCATCATACCATGTGAGGTAGGTGTTATTACTTCTACCCAATCCATAGCTACGAAACCAAGGCCTAAGGAGCTTTGGTGCTTTGTATATACTTGGCCCAGGGAGTGGCACTATTCCGTGTAGCCTTGTTGGAGTAGGTGTGTCATTGTGGGTGTGGGCTTTAATACTCCTTTCCTAGCTGCCTGGAAGCCAGTATTTTCTGAGACGCCTCTAGATCTAGATGAAGATATAGAACTCTCAGCTTCTCCTGCACCATGCCTGTCTGGATGCTGCCATGCTCCCACCTTGATGATAATGAACTAAACCTCTGAACCTGTAAGCCAGACCCAGTTAAATGATATCCTTACAAGATTTGCCTATGTCATGATGTGTGTTCACAGCAGTAAAACCCTAAGACAAGGGCTAATGATGAACAAGTTATAGGGCTAGCGTATCAGAGGCAGGGTTTGGCCCAGGATGTCTGTCCCCAAAGTCTCCCATTCTTGACAGTTTTGTTGGGAGTAATGAAACTATGAGATGTAGTAGAATTCACCGTTTTGCCTCTACTGCATTTGGGACAAGCAGACTTGACCCATATGCAAAGCTCTGGTTTTCGTGGACCCCACGCAGGACCATAATGTATTCTGCACACCCTACAGCAGTGGGCTCCAACATGCACTATCAAGGGAAGATAACGTCCTTCCCACCTTATTTTGTTGTTGAATTTTAAAATAATTTTAATCACGAACTAAATAAAGCTGAAAATGCTAGAAACATACTGTTTCATTTATTTTCAAACAGTCTAAGCAGGAGTTTACAATTCAGCCCACAGCCCAGGTCCAAAAGAGCTGTTTTCCTGAGCCTTTTCCTTGAGTAAATAATGCACGAGATCATCATTGTCTGGAAGCCGCACCACAATGGCTTGTATTTTTATTTGAATTTTCATTTATTGATTTTGTTTCTCTTCCCCATGAATAATGCATCCTTTCAGGCGGCATCCAAATTCCCGTTATTTGGCATGCTAGATAAAAAGACCTTTATTTTGAGCAGTTACAAATACAAATTGTGCAGGCAGTGTGTTTTTTAAACTGTTTAAATATGCATTTGCTGAGCTGCGGCGTCACCGCGTTTGTTTGCATAGAGGTGAAGCACGGTTTTCAATTGTCCAAATATCGGCTCATCATAATAAAATAGCTTTAAATGAGGCTGTTGTGGTTCATTTGGGGGCAATAGCGTGTTTAAATATTGATATAAACAACATTCCCTACAATAGCTAGAAGGAACTGCAGTTGCGTAGGTGAGCAGTGTGAGCCCTTACATGCTTCACACACATTGATACACTTGAGTAGTGTGCTGTGTCATTCTCCCGAAGACTCCCTGACGTTATGGATAATCAAAGGACGACTTAAACACTGGGCCGTCTAAAGTATTTAGCTCCTGGTTTACCTCCCCACAAACAGGGAATTAACTCTATATGTCCAGACCTGAGCCTGTTAAGGATGATTCTCGATGAGGAAAGCAGGCGTGCTCCAGGGGGAGGACTTGAGGTTGAGGGGGAAGGGGTAGGTGCTCCACCTTCTCCTGGTCCAGTGTTGTCGGGGTTGAAAAGGAGGTCTCAGACTGAGGAAGGAGAGGATGCTATACCATCTCTTGCTGAGGGTGGGGCGGAGGTGTGATTTCTGGCTAACTCGGTCCCTGGTCTTGGCACTTTATTTAGTGAGATTTGTTTGAAAGGAGAGAAACAGGGGAGCTGCTTTTACGGAAGAGGCATGGTGAATGTGTAGGAGCTAGGAAACTGTTCGGCTCAGGGACAGCATGCACATGGGGGAAAGAGCAAAGTCCCAGGACACGATACGTAAGGATTCCCACAGACGTTGTCTTTAAGGATCATCCTGGTGTACCTACTCTTACGTGGCAGAGTCAGTGGAGGAAGATGACAGTGGGGGCGTCATCACGAACCAGAGGGGACTACAGGTGAACATGGTACCACACGGACAGAGAGTGAGAGGTGAGGTTACATAGGAATCCACGGAGGCGGGATTGGGGACAAAGGAGCACTATTTCTGCCTGAGATGAAACTCTTTGTGAGTCTTCAAGACCTTGGTGAGTGTCTTTGCCCTTTCTGCCCAGGTCTAACCCTGGGTGTTTCCATGCTTAACTTTTTAAAATATAGTAATACCCAAAAAGAAGCAGTGAACACTTCATCTATCTGTAGGGGTGGTCCTGAAGAGAAGAATCACTTAGTTCCCAGGTGGTCAGCAAAACCCTGATACCTCTGAAAAATTGTAAAGTGATGAAAAAACTCAAAAGAAGCAACCTACAGTTAATATGCACGTGTAGTGAGGAGTCAAAAGCACGTTTTCTTATGATTCCCTTCTTTCCCTTTCAGACCGTGTGCGTGTCTTGCTAGGTAGCTTTTCCTAAAGGAGATGAGAACTAGAAGATTCTAGGTGTGTTTGGAGATACCCTCGGGGAAACAGGAAGAGTAGTATGGAGACATGAGATAGGAAATGTCAGGACACTGATGGAACCTCTTCCTGCTCCAGATAACTGAGTTTCCCAACTGTGGGGAAGATGGAGGGCACCGAATTAAGATGCTGAGCTCCTTATACAAATGAAGTCTTTGGGCACTATTTGCCCGTCAAATTAATTGTCTATCACCTCGGTCCCTGGATGGGAGCAGCCGCTGTATGTTACCCTCAAGCTCTTCCTATTTCCCGAACCCCTGTCTATCACCCTCTCCCCAGCTTGACAAAACCATCACGCAGAGAATCAGTGTAAACACTCGCGTCTGACTGGTGACACAGTACTATCTACTCCCCTTCTTTACATCTGAAATACTCATTCAAAAAAAAAAAAAAAAAAAAAAACCCTTCATCTGAGGGTTTTTAATTCCCCTTGTTATAAAAACGACGCCCCCATCCCCCCAGAACGGATGCAAAAGGCAGAAGGGCTTTGCACCAGGAAGGTAGGTTAAAGCACTGGCTATCCACAAAACAGATTGTGCTCCAGCTCCGCAGGAGGCAGCCACGTTTCTCGAAGTGTTGATTAAACTGTTCCCCCATGGTGGTTCCCTTGTTTGTCTCATTCATGTTGTTCTCATTTACCTCCTTTTGCTTTGGAATTTGCCAGCATGGTACTTGTTTCAACGTCTACACTGATTAGATACGAGCTTATGTTAAGCTGGAAGCCAATAAACATTTGGCTAGGGAATGTGCGGGCCTCATTAACCCAAAACAGGGTTTTGGACTCAAAATGCAAATAGACCCAGGAAGGTTATGACGAGTGTGTAAACACTCGACGCATAATGGACTGTCCTTCTCTGGCGGCCACACTTAACTCAACTTTTCAAGTTTTTGTCAAGGAAAAACGCTTGTGTTCCTCTATGTGGAGTCTGTGGAGGGGAGACTGGTGTCTCTGACCTGATCCTTTGCTTTCAGTTTTCAGCTGGGTCATGGAGCCTCCTGTACAGCCGAAGGACTTAAATTTAGGAATGAGGAAAAGCTAGATTCATATTCTGAGCAGGGTGCCTAGTGACCCAGGCAAGCTGTGGAAACCCTCCCACATTTTCCCACAGATTACATAAGTAATCTTTCAACATCTCAGCTTATAGGGAGAGTTAACAAAAATGGCGCCATATCTAAAGTATGGAGGGTCTCACTTACCAAATATATCTGAGAGGTTATTTCCCCCTATTTTTTTTTTATCATATCTCCTGCTCAGAATACTTTTTTTCTCTTTCAATCACTGTCTCTCCCCCTCTCTTTCCAACTTCCTTACTCCCTTCCCATCTGTCTCTCACTTCTCCCTCAGAAAGAAACTCCTACTGAGTACAGAGAATGGACTGTGGAGTGAGTGGAGACTGTCATTCAGTCTAAACAGTAACTGTGGAGGAGCTATTGTCTATGTTCCTTCTGATGACTGGCCCATGGCCATGCTTAGCTCTAGAACAACATGCTTGGTGTACAGGACAATGCTCTGAACATGCTGCCAGTGCCTCTGGGGTAAATTGTTACCACTAACCACTGTCTTAATGGTAACAGAGGACCTACCGTCTTGGTCAGAGGCTGAGATCCTAGGTCACCTCTCAATGTGTTACTTCTTCATGCATCACTGGGCTTTACTATGGACTGAATCACATGGGATGCTCTGAGCAGATGAGTTGGTGAGCAATAAAAATCAGTAAGAGATAGCAAGTAGTGCGAGATGCTGTCTCATGTTCTGAACCACGACCATTTGGACATTGAGTAGCATGCCAGACACTGGAAGCAGAGTTTTCCAAAAGAAAAAGCAAGTGGTTATTTTTTGTTTGTTTGTTTTGTTTTAGTTCTGTTTTGTTTTTATTTTTGTTTTCTTCAGGAGACAGCCACCATTTGGAGACGAGAACAAATTTTATATCTACATTCTATAGGACAGAGCTTAGGACTATTTATGGAATAATGAAACAGAGAAGAGGCCCAAGGGAAGGGAGTGAGTGTGGGGAAGGATATTGGAAGTGAGGAACATACAGCTTTAACAGCTCTTCAGAGGTCAATGAATGGAGAAACTCCCACCTCAAAGGAAATGTGAGACCACTGCCTAGGAACAACAGGTTTTTTTTTATTTTTGGTTTTGTTTTTTGTTTTGACCTCCAAAGCATTGTATTTATTTATTTATTTATTTATTTATTTATTTATTTATTTATTATTGTTTTCTACTTATTCACTTTACATCTCACTCACTGCCCCCCCCTGGTCACCTCCTTCCACAATCATTCTCCCCTCTCCTTCTCCTCTGAGAGGGTAGGCCTCCCAGGGTATCCACTCTGCCCTCCCCCATATGAAGTCTCTGCAAGGCTAGCTGCATCCCTCCCACTGAGGCCAGACAAGGCAGCCCAGCTAGAAGAACATATCCCATGTATAGGCAACAGTTTTTGGGATACCCCTACTCCAGTTCTTTGGGACCCACAGTTCTTTGGGACCTACATGAAGACCAAGCTGCACATCTGCTACATACGTTTGGGGAGGCCTAGGTCCAGCCTGTGTATGACAGGAAGAACTATTTATAGTACCCAAACATAGAAAATCACAAATCAAGACACTTTTCCAATACATTGGAGGGTATATCAGGTAGGCGGATTCCAGAAAACTGGGAAGACCTCAGTTATAGGCCTGGGAAGCTATCTGACAGCATTCTTATACCTCTGACTGGTGGAAACTAGGGTTCTGCTAAATTAACACACTTCAAAAGTTTTTATCTGTTAGTCACAGGATGCTAGGGTCACACAGAGGCTGTTTAGGGGCCTGAAGACAGGCCCAGACAAATTACAATTCAGCCTGTGACCTGCAACATTCCAACCTTCCCACATCCCTAAGTTCTACTCAGTAAATCATCCTTTGCAGACATAGCTACTTTCCAGGAATTCTCATGCACTGGTACATGCTGGGAGATCACACTTAACATGATCTGAGCTTCACTGGTAAGTCACACGTCAGAAAAGTTGTACAGGCTAAGCAGAGGGCCAGTTCTTTCACCAGTTTGATGGCATGTAACCAGATTCCAACTTCCTGCAAAGAATGTGAACATCGGCCACTCTCACTTGGTAAGCTGCTTTATTGTTTTCTTTACTTTTTTTTTTTTTACTATAACTATACTTTCTTGTAAATATGAATTACAGAATGAACATGGGTTTGAGGGTAAGATGGACAATGGAAAGTTTCTTACCTGTGATTCTGTGAGTGAGCGGAGTCAGGGTTTGACAAGTGAGACTATTCTGAGAAAAGATGGAGAGGAAGACTCTTTGTGTACTGGAAGTCACAAAGGAGGAAGATGAGGACATGAGGCCAACTGTCACAGAGAAACAGAGCACAGTGCAGAGAAAGACAGGGAGCTGTCCCCACATGAAACCTGACTTCCTGGGGGGAAGATATGGAACCAAACTGTGAAGTACATCTGCAGAGGGTAGGGTGGGCCATCCTGGTGACAACAGGTACACAGGCCCAACCACAAGGGAAGCCCCGTGTTCTCAGAAGCCTTAGAGGCAGCCCAGGGCTTTGGTGTGACAGGGACTGTGTGTGTATGGTGGGCTAGCTCAGGAGAAAATGTCAATTGGGTTACTTCCCATAATCTGGAGTGCAGATAGCCAGGCACCTTAAAAGAGGGCTTTTTGTTTGAGACTGATCTTATCTAGGTAACTGTAAACAAGGAGTAATCATGAGGCAGGGAGCCCGGGGACACACAGTGCTAACGTCTGTATGCATAGACTGGGGATCTTCCTGAGCACAGCAAGTGTAGGCCTGCTCAACCCACAGCCCACAGAATCCACTGGGATCAGCAGTGACTTCCAGTACACAAAGAACAGAAGTCTCTGAAGTGACTGCTTCGTAAAACATGGCAGACAAGAGGCAGGTGGCATAACTTTGGCCAGCCTGGCCTTCAGCTGTTCATGGTACTAGAATAGTTAGTTTCCCTTCTGTGACTAATACTTTTACATCACACACTTAAGAAAAGGCTACTCACAAAAATAAGCAACAAACAAACAACTCCATGTAAAACTGCAAAAAGATTCACCCCATGAAATGCACAACTTATATCACGGGTCTACAACTTTAACCAAAGGTCACTAACTCCTCAATAGTCAGAGGTAACAAAATGGTTTAAATACCAAACAAAAAAATTTAAAAGCATAGTTTTAAAACGCATCAATGACCTCAGTGAGGATTCAAATAAATAGATGGACTGAAAACTAAAATTGATTAAAGACTTGGGTAGAAAATTCAACAAAGATACTAGGGGAGGGGATAGACCATGGAAGTGAAAGTTTAATAAACAATATGGAAAGAGTCCCTGGGCTGGGGCAATGGTGGCTCTGAGGGTGAAAGGCTTCCTGCATAGCTATGAGCACCCCAGCTGAGGTCCCCATATTTGTGTTAAGGACAGCAGGGAAACATAAGCATCCGCACTCCCAGAGCTCCGGGAGGGGGTGGGGGCCGGAAACAAAGGAATTCCCAGAAGCCTACAGTCCAGTTAGCCTGTCTGGTGTTTGCAGTAGAAAAACAACAAAGTGACCCTATCTAAAAGAAGATAAAGATGAAGACTGACACCTGAAGTTGTCCTCTGACCTACACACACACACACACACACACACACACACACAGAGGCATTCATTTTTTTTTTATTGGAAATTTTATTTACATTTCAGATGTTCTCTCCTTACCCCATTTCCCCTCCTCCCTCCCAGGAACTCACTATCCCTTCCCCCCTCCTCCTGCCTCCACGTTGGTGTACCCCCACCCACCCTCCCCCCGTACCTCACCTCCCCACCCTCGAATATCCCCCCCCACTTCCAGCCTTCATGGGACCAAGGATCTCTTCTCCCACTTATATATAGCTCCCTTGCATATATAGCTGGAGCCATGGGTCCCTCCCTAAGAGCTCCCAGGCTGGTGGTTTAGACCCTGGGGGCTCTGGTTGGTTGGTATTGTTGCTTTCCTCATGGGGTCGCAAACCCTTTCAACTCCTTCAGTCTTCACTCTAACTCCTCTATTGGGAACCCCATGATCAATTTAATGGTTAGCTGACACACAAACATTCATAAACAGAAATCTACACACATACATATGTGGTACACATACCGAAACATAAAACAAAAACAAAACAGAAAGAAAAAGCAGGGGGTGCCACTAATGGTAAAATATACTCGACTCCGGACAAAAAAACATTGAAGAAAGGCTGAGCAATTGCTACATGTCTATAACAGCAAAGAAAACAAGCTACGGTGACCAAAACTGTCTGGACAGCAAGGACACAATGAACCTAAGACAATTTGATGTAGAATAAGGAACCTAAATCCAGACTGAAGTGAAAGAATACCTATTCAATGAGATCACAGTGGAAAATGAGCCAAATCTGGGGGTATGGGGGGAACTGACATCCAAGTACAGTAGACACTTAGAATTCCAAAGGCATGCCAAGGAAAAGATTGTCCAATTATACTATAGGTCAAACATCAGTAGCAAGGAAAAGAACAATGGGTTCTAAGATAGCAGCACAGAGTTCTTTGTAAAAATCGATCCTACAAAATAATAACCTACTTCTTGGTAGAAACAACAGAGTGTAGAAGAGCAGAGACAGATCGATAATAAGTAAGGAAGCTGAAGCAGACACTAAGACTAGCCCAAGATAGGCAGATGCATTGCTGAATCCTACCAGCCTGGGTACCAATGTTTGTCCAACTATTTCATAAAATATAAAGAGAAGAGGTGCTCTGGGGCTCATTGTACAAAACCTGTATGGCTATGAAACCAAACATAACAAAAATAAAATAAAAATAAAAATAGGAAAGAAAACTGTAGCCCAACTTCTCTGATGAACATAGATACAAAAATTATCAATAAAAAAAATGCTTGTTACCAGAACTCAACAGCACAGTTTTTAAACTAGCATTATAGTTGCTAGTCCAGAGATGCAAGAATGATCTAATGTGCACACAAAGTTTTAAGTGTACTACAGCACAAAAATAGAGTCACGGATAAAAACCTCATCATCATGCCTCAATGCAGAAAAGGTTTTGACAAAATTCAAGTCCCTTTATGAGGCTCTGTGCTCACATGCTGGAAGAGTCAATGCTGTGAAAATGGAAATCTTATCAAAGTGGTCTGCATGTCCTTGCAATCCCACAACAGAATCCCAAAAACATTGTCAAGAGAACTGGAAAACAAAACCTTAAAATCCACAGGGAAGCATGATTGATACCAGGTAGGGCAATGCTGAGTCACACAGTGTTAGGAGATCACAAGTCCTGAATTCAAAGTATATTACAGAGGCTTATTTAAAAATCTGTGTACTAAGATCAGAAAAGACAGGAATGTAGCCAACAGAGTAGAACAGAGGACACGGATGTAAATTCACAAAGCTACTTGTTTGACTCTCAACAAAAGGGACCAAACATTCACACTGGAGAAAAGACAGTATGTCTAATACATGCTGCTGGGAAAACCTAACATCTACATAAAGAATGAAATCAGATTGTGCTCAGAATAGATCAAAGGCCTCAATGTAAGACCTGAAAACTTGAAAGCACTACAGGAAAACACTTAAGGATTTTGGGACAGGCAACAAATTTCCAAATGAGACCCAGACAGCTCAGGAAAGAATTGTGATAATTGAAAATGAGAGCACTCTGAATTGAGAAGCTTCTGGACAGAAAAGGAAACAGTTATCCTGGTGAAGCGACAGTCTGCAGATTCATTCTTTAAAGCTAGGAAATTAAAAAGTTTTGATTTGTATACACTGTTCAAAATAGTGGATTTCCCTGTAATGTTCTCATACATGCATACCACCTTCTTTGATGATTTTTTCAACATCCATTACTCTCTCTTATCCCTCTCTTCTAGTCCTCTTTCTCATCAGTGCCCCATTGATGTTCCTATCTTTAAATAAAAAAATACAGATTTCACATAGGAGAGAGAGTACTTGATATTGTCTTTCTAAGTCTTCCTTATTTTCCTTCTCATAATGAGCTGCTGTTTTGTCCACTCTCCTGCAGGGTCCTGGACAGCTCTTCTTTATGACTGAATAATATTCTATGCTATTGGGTATATTCCCACATGTTCCCCTCCATACCTCCCTCCTTTTCTTTCTTTGGTGCTCATGGATGTGTATTGCATAGGTGCACATCAACATGCATTGTTCCAACCATTTCTGCTGCTTCTAAGAACTTAGTACAGTTCATTTGCCTGTTTCTTGATTTGTTCTTTCGTGTTTACTTTTGGGATAAGTTATATATTTCAGGTGTTAGATTCTGACTCACCCTATCAAGCAGGGGCTGATAGATACCCTGACAGGCTGGCAAGACAGTGACTGACTGCTAGGATAGGCTTCATGTACAAAGCCTAAGAAGCTAGTCATGCTGAAGCTGGAGGTCAACTACATCTCCATTACCGGACAGTCATCAATACATAAAGATTTATCTGAAAAGATTATCTTTATACCAATCAGCTAAATGTGAGTGTTTTTCTCACCTGCTCTCTGTGAGTACCACGGAAAGAGTGCTGGGGAAAGCTCCAGGGTCTGGACCACACACTCGCCAGTCAGGAAAAAGTATCCTTGCTTTCCTTCTGTGCTGTTTAGATGTTTGATTTAGAGAGATTACAAGTCTCACAGACACAGGACTGCCTGCATTTTTGGCCATTGCTGTCAAATATGCCTCCCATCGACAACGGTCTCTGACTAACTAGACTCACAAGTTAACAAATATATTTCTTAAATTTGAATGTATTTACTCCATTGTTGTAATTACCAATGGCTCTGATGTCATTATTGGTGTGGATCCTTCAGAACTTGGAAGATAATATAAATAAGATATGGCGAACGTATTGAATGAACTTCCTTTTCCAGTGGGGATTCTGCTTAAAGAACAAAGGTGAGTTTTATTACCTGGGTATGTAGAAGACAGATGCGATAGCAAGTTTAAAAATCACTAAATTCCTTGAGAAAATCAAACCTTTTCCCAGGTGTGTTGGAAGGTATTGAAATATACACCATTATTAAGGTTTGGGAAAGCTTTGGGAGACGGGGTGTGACATTGGGTACAAGGTCTGGAAGAAATGGGGAGTTAGTGTTGTTTGGGGATCTCCTTCAGCGATCAGTTCTTTAGCCTTAAGGTCTACTGGAATTTGTCCATGGAGTCTTGTCTTTCCATTCTTCTTTCCAAATTCTGTCCTTTGCAATGGAAATATTTATCTGCTCCCTCGCCTACCATGGTAGTTTGGAAGGACATAACTTGTTTGGTTTCACAGGTCCACAGCTGGAAGACCTTTGCTTCAGGGTATTTCAGCTTAAACATTGTGTTGATGAGATTTTGGACTTATACTTTAAACCTTGAGTGAGTTAAGATGTTGCAGGCTAAATTGACAATCACTTGCAAAAGAAAAATTAGTTTTCTCCAATGGAGTCTCACTGGATATACAAACCACAATGAAAGGCAGTAGTTACATCCAGCAGTAGATGGCCAACTCTCTCTCTCTATATATATATATATATATCTCATAATCCTTTGTCTGGGTATTTTTAACCTTTCTGGTATCTTGCTTATATATTATAGTTACTGAATTTGTGTTTCATGGGTTTTATGTTTGTGTGTTTATGCTTATGTGTGCATGTGTGTGTGTGTGTGTGTGTGTGCTTCTTTGTTTTTTTTTCTTTGCCAATTTATTTTCTAAAGAGAGAAAAGGTATGGTATTGTAAGGGTGGGGCAGATCTGGGAAGGGATGTAGGAGGGGAAGCTGTGATCAGAATATATTGCACAAAAAAATCCATTTTCAGTTTAAAAATCTTTTAAAGGCTATTGCTCTAAGAACAATATGTATTTGCATAGGAGGGCTTGAACTTACAGGAGGCAAGGAACAAATGTTCAGTACAGTTATCTGTGTTGCCTCTGAATACTTCTGTTGAAACCCAACCCTCGCTATGGTCATATTTAGAAGTGGAGTCTCTGAAAGTGATTAGGTCTGGAAAAGTGGAAATCCTAATGGGTGGAAACAGCTCATGCTGGTTATAGAAGCGACCATCTGAGAAATGCCTTAGTTTTTCTGTCACACAAAGACAGTAAAAGATAGCTGTCTTCCCACAAGCTTTGATAGCAAACAGCTCTTATTCTAAAAGGAATTAGACAGAGTTTATTCAGAGTCAAATATGAATGACTGTTATCCATGCAGGTTTCCCTGAATGATTTATTCCACCATGGGAATGATGAGATAAAACTTCCAGAGTCATAGCACAAAAGATAGTCATAAACCAATGTGCGTGCCAAATATATTGTTGGAAACAGCAGGTAGACTGGTTTTAACAAAGCAGAGGAAACTCTGTCACAGGGTTCAGATGCCACCTATTGTCACTCTAGCTTGAGAGGTAGAAGTTAGTGTGTGCTAAGAATACATTACAAAGAGTTTACTGAATGAGAAAAGAATGTTAGACTAGATTCAGAGGTGAGTAAAAATGTCTTTAAAAAGAATAAAGATAATCCAAGATAATGTGGCTCCTTGATCAGCATCAATAGTCCATCCAGTGTTCTACAATCAAGAAGTCAGTCAGTCTGAGGTAGCTTCAACACAGCTATGGCCTTTCAGGACGTAGGACCTCACAGACACCATGTCTTCCAGCACCTTGGTCTTGAACATCTCAGCTTGGACAAAATACATTCTGTTACTTTTAAGTCATCTATTCACATAATAGTTACCTATTCATTATAATAGTCACCTATTCACAGCATTATAATAGATGGCCTGTGAAGATTAATCTTGATATTTAGCTTGATTGGTTGAGAAGTACCTAGGCTATAGATCCCACCTAAGATTGTGTCTGTGAGGTGTTTTCAGAGCTCAGTCAGCTCTAGATGGGGATTTCCCTGCCACAGTGACTGGCCCCTGGATGAAATAAAGTCTGGAAGGAAGCCGGCCAGTGTAGACACTTCTCTCTTGCTGTCTGCTACTTGGACACCATGATGCAAGCTCCTGCTAACTCTTCCCCCATGATGGACGGCATCCTCTGAAATAAATATTCCTCCTTTTAAGACCACTCTGTAAAATCTATATCATGCTTCTCAACTCTGAATGTAACCACTGTGGACATGACGTCATGGATTATAGCACAAGATACTGATCACCTTGCCTGCCTGCTCATTCCCTAGCCCCATCCCAACCCCTGCTCCCCAAGCTCCTGGCCATTTTTTTTATTGTGATTCCTCTACTCTCACTGTTAACTAACCTGCTGATAACCATGAAGCCCTATGAGATTCTCCCACAGATCACCCACAGGTGATCATAGACACTCCTTCAGGAGACTTCAGGAGAGTAGACCAAGAGCCAGAGGGAAGTTGCATTTGAACATGTGATCATGGAGTCAGAGCATGCATCAGTTAGAAAAACACAATGCGGACGGGCCTCACCTTAATCCAAATTGGGTGGAACACGGAAAGTCTGAGTTCGAGGCCAGCCTGGCTCCGAGAGTCAACAGCCCGCGCTACATCTGTCTCAAGTACCATGACCAATGACGAAGCATCCTATAACTTGTTGTAACACAGAAAGTGGGTGCAGTGCATGAGTAGACACTGCCAGCGCTACTATTGTCTACTTGTACTCTAGTTGATAGTTCTTCTTTCTACTGACAGAAAGGGAGTGTTTAGTAGTGCAATGTTCCGTTAGTACCTTCTACTTACATGAATGAGATTATTATTTGACACAATGAATAATTTAGTGGGGAATTAATTTAGTAGGTAAAGTACTTTTCACACAGGTCAAAAGACCCAAGTCCATACCCAGTACCCATAAAACAGCAACAAAAGAATAACAACAACAAAACAATACAGCGATCCCCCACCCCTGACCAAAACAAAACAAAACAAACAAACAAACAAACAAACAAAAAAAACCCACCTAGGCATGCACCTAAAATCCTAGTACTGCAGAGGCAAGACTGGCAGATCTCTGTGACTGTGGACAAGTCATTCATGCTTATTCAGAAGGTCCAGACCAGTGAAAAATCCTATCTCAAATTAAAAAAAAAAAAAAAATCCAAGCACATACATGCAATATACCCCACACCCCACCCCAAACCAACCAGGTAGCTAGCATGCGCATCGTGACTCTCAAATGTGTCCTCCTCCACTCTCACTAATGGATTTTTGGGGGAAATTGACCTGGAAAACTCCCCTAGGAAGAATGAAATCATTTCTACCATTCAGTTCTAATATTCCTTCACAATCTTTTACCTGAGTTAGTTTTAGTTGAAAACTTTCCCAGACAGAACCACAGTGAACAGTCATTAACAAAGACAGGAGACCTGGTTGAAAATTAAACTCTGTTGAGCTGATGTCCCAAAGGGAGTGTAAAGCAGAGGTGGGGAGGGGAGCAAAGCACAAGCTAAACACAGATTAGCCTGTGTATGCAGCTCATAACCAATTAGTGTTACACCTACTGATGAGTTAGTAGTGCTCAGGATGAGGGGAGAGGCACAGCCCTGTGATGTCAGAATGTGACACTGGCAGAGACACCCACTGTAGCACCAATGAGGCTGTGAAGTCTACTGGCTCCAGCATGGCAGAAAAGCTGCCCTGGGAACCAACTCGTGAACACATGTGGACCAAAGCACTCTGGACACCAGGAAGTTTGGAAGCACTGCACTGATGATCAGAGTCCCCATGGCAAGCATATCACACCTACATTATCCCTTTGACAAATGAGAAACTGAGTCTGACAAGGATTCAAGGCCCTGAGGGGTTTTGTGTGCACAGCACACACATCCCAATTAACTGTGTACCTGTCAATTTTGGAAAAATGATGAATATCAAAAAAAAAAAAAAAAAAAAGTCTTGAAGGGGGAAAGGGGTGGCCAAGAAAGTAGGAGCAGGCTGCGGACATTGTACTTGTGGGTGCTGATCACTGGCATGTTCCCACATCCCGCCCCACTTCTGATGCCTAGATCTGTGGGTACGGATCGTAATAGGCAGTATATGGTGAGAAGGGGAAAGAAGATACCGAAGGAAGAATCTACCAGTACCTCTAAAATTATTTCTAATCCAGATGCCAGGCCCATCTCTCCTCTGATTGAAAGGCTTTTCCTTGCCCGGTTTCTCTGAGCCAGCTCCTCCACCCCGAGGTGTTCTCAAAATCAGAGCAGATCATGCTCTCTCCTCTGCTGACTTCAGCCCCAATACAAACCAGGACCCGTATATATTATTACCAAGTTAAAGTGAAACTGAAAGTGGCCATAAAAGAAATGGGACAGAGATAGGCTGAAGGGAGCCATGATACACGTGGTCAAGGAGGAAGAAAGGAGAAAGGGAATCTAGACGGCTCCACGTAGGGAGGCTGGTTGCCCACCATTGTATGCAAACGGTGAAAGCTTGTGAGCAAACGGGAGACCTGAGTGCTGGTCAGACCTTAGATTACATTTCCCATTTTAAGCATCTCTCCCATGTCCACCACCGCCCCAACCCTCAGCCTCATGCTTTTTGTAGCCAGGAGAACCGGGCAGGTGCAAGCACAGGCCCGGAGGGCAAAGCTTCAAGACCTGCCATCTTAGACCTCCCATCTGGACCCTCATGAGCTGGTGCCTGGAGTCCTTGGTATGTTTTCAAAGCAGCCTATGTTTGCTACCCACTGGAACATAAGAAAAGACATGTCCTCTGCTTCGGCGTTGGCTGCATGATACCACTTGGCAGCCCTTCAGGATTTTATGACAAATAGTAATGAATAATTAACTAATCATTTGAGCTGCTACCAAAAGCCTGAAGACAACGCATCGCCTGAGCTCAGCACCACCCAGAGGGTTGGTGACAGTGCTCCTCTCTTTATAAAGGCTGGCCAAGACTCCAGCTCTCTGATGCCTCCTGCCAGGCTGGCAGGAGACATATCAGTCTTCCTAGATCTGCTTGTCACCAGGCTGTTCACACAAGAGGGGCACGGATACAGCTGAGGGTTTCTCAAAAACTGCCACACTTCTCTGTGTGGGATCAGTTTTGGGGGCCCAGAAGCTCTGGAAGCTTCACTAAGTAGGCATCCCCGCCTGAGAGTGGAGAGGGACATTTGGCAGTGTCTTGTGACATTTTGATCAGCACAATGGGGAAATGGGAGCATTGTTGCTATTGGCAACTAGTGGGCAGAAGCTAGAGAGATGCCGCTAAGCGTCATACGGTACACAGGACAGACCTTGACAACAAAGAAACCAGCTTGCTTGGATGTCCAGCCTGCAGCAGAGTAACAGAAGGATGTGCCACCTGACCAAGCCCCCATGTGATACAGTGAGGCCAAGACCAAAGACACTTGGGCTCCCTCGAGTGGTGAATAACACTATGACAGCCAGGAAGCACCCCAAGCTGCAAGAGGGGTGGTGGTGTGTGTGTGTGTGTGTGCTCTCACGCGCGTGCACGCAATGTTTCAAATACGCCATTCTATCCATCACAAAATGTGCATCAGTTAATGGTGACAGTAATCTTGATGAATTATTAATGAGCCGTTTTCTTCTCCCCATGTTGTTAATACCAGTGCAGGAGTCTTTGCATTGACACTGGATTTCCTTATGATTAATCAGAAATATGTCCTTCCCGTTTAGTTTAGAGCATGCTCGAGTATGAATCTGTGTGATCCTTTTCTGGTTTTTGTGGGGTTTTTATTTTTGTTTTTTCCTTTGTTTCTTGGTTTTATTTTTGTTTTGTTTTCCCTTAATGGAAACACGAGAGTTCCTGTCATGTCTCTTTGTCTCCCTTTTGGAAAGAGACCACTAGTGTTTCTCAAGGGGGAGGGACACAGGGTCACAGGCACCTGTACCATTCGGTTTCCGCATTTCCACTTTCCACCACACAAGGCCATTCAGTAACTTTCTCTCATCCCTTTTAATTTTTTTCATTGAACTTGAGAGAAAAGTTTCTCTCACAGACTTAAGGACCTGCCAGCCTGGGTCTAGCCTAAGGTTATAGGACGCTGTGCTATTCTTCTGTTCAGTGAGCCAGCCGCTTTCTCATAAGGAAGCTGATTTCTTTCAGCTTTTGATTCAGAGTAGTGGGAATGTTTAGCACTAGTAGAACCAGAAACGATGGTGGGGTTAAATGAAACCCGCAGACAGCGATAGCGTTAGCTCTGAACGTTAGCACCCTGGGAGAATCTCACAGGCTGAAGCCAGTGCCACCAGAACCGAATTCCTTACAAAAGCTTTAGAGAAGAGCCCTGTCCCTTTTCGCTCTCCAGGGTCAACAGCCCTCCTCTTCCCTTTCATCACATTTAAAGCCAGTGACAGCAAATCTCTCTCTGGGCATTACTCAGTAGCCATCTTTCTGTCTTAGATTTTCTTTTTAAATCCTTTAGTTACTATATTCATAAACACCTCAATAGATATTGCTAGATTTAGTCCTGGGTTATGGTAGGTTTTCTTGCTTCACCCTATGCTGTAAGCTGATTTTTAATTTAAATTATTATCACAGACTTCATATCTATTGGTTTTTGTAGAAACTCTATCATTATCTGAAAATTAGCATTTCAGGAACTGCTGTGGTCAACCTTGGCGACAAATGAGTGTGTTATTTTCTGTGCCTTTGGAAACTGCCACGACGATTTTGAACATGATTATAACTAAAAGTGTAGTTAAATACCATACCAACTGCTATAGCCGTGTACTGGAATCACCGGTGAGCTCTGGTATCTGGGAGTATTGTTCTGTCATGTGCTGGGGTCTCCCAGGCCTGTTTGGTGGTCAGGAATATCTATCTCACTTTTAGAGACCAGGAATTTCTCTCAATTAAACATGCTAAGACTCAAGGCTGGACAGCCTGTAGAGCAGCTGCTCTTTTGTAGTTACTTCACTATAGAGGAATTCAGTACTTTGCTGTGTGGAATGCTGGACTACCCACAGAAACCAAGAGTGTGTTTTTGTTTCAAGCTGAAGCACTGGTTATGTATGACTTTTAACCAATTTAACTCACAGATAAATAAAACAAATTAATATTCTGATAACCACAGGCTGGCCATTCATCCAGGTGGCCTAGAGATTCCCAATCAATTTCCTCTGCCCTTGGTTCAGAAGAAATCATCCAGAAGATATAGTCACATGACTCACATGGGCCCAGGGCTCCCTTTCTCTTGATACCCCAGGAGAGCAGTGAACCATTCTGGAAGCTATCCTAATGGTTTGGGTCATATCTTTGTATTAGTAATTTCCACTCCAATGATCCTCCAGCACCCAATTAAGAGTCGACTGTAGTTGCCACAGCCACTGTGCTGTGAGCTGCTTGGGACCACAATTGCGATCTAGTAGTGAAATGGGGAGGGATGGAGCAAAATAGTATTAGAAGTGCCTGCCTGAGGAAGCAACCCTGATAACCCCTGCTCCCCTCCTCCTCCTCCTCCTCCTCCTCCTGCTGCTGCTGCTGCTGCTGCTGCTGCTGCTGCAGACCTGAGAGGATGTGTGTGACGAAGAACATCAATATAGGACTGTGATTGGAAAGCCCGTTCGTTGGTGATAGCCTATCTTTGTCAATTCGTACTTGTTTCTTTTGAATTACTTCTTTTCCTCATCCATGTCCCACCTCTAGTGTGACTTCATTGCTGGAGTTCGTCAACAGATTAGTTTATTTATGGCTTCTTTGCTGCTTACAACTCCCTCAAGGAAATCACAGTCTATTGAGAGGTCAGGGGAGTGAGATATCAACCGCCATCCAAGGAAGTAAGGAGTGGCCAGAGACAGTGAGTTGTGTGCTGTGCCTCAGAACATGGAGAAGAGTAGACTTACCCAGCTTCGGAGGCCAAGGAGACATGTTCTTTAGTCAGATGCAGAGAGAAAAGGAGAGGGGGTAAGATTGCAAAGCTAAAAGAACCAGAGAAGATGAGCAGGCTTAAAGACAACATGGAACTCAGGAATAATGAAAAAAACCATGAGAAATTAAGCTGGAGAAAGAAGGTGAGGCCAGGTGAATAATGGGCGGTGTAGTATGTCTTAAGGAAATTGATCTTATTATTTTGAGGTAGCAGAGAGTAATGAAAAGATGTACAGTAGGAAGATGATGTTATCAAGTTTGTGTTCTAGAACACTCCATCTAATTGTGGTGCTGGAAATGAATTATCTTACATACTCATTTATTCAAAATGTAATTATTATAATTACATATAATAACATGATAACTACACAAAGTATCTTAGTTATTTTTATATCAGGTTTGAGGTTTTACGTCTGGGTTTTTCTTTTTTTTTTTTTCTTTTTTTTTTTGAGACAGACGGGTAAGTCTCAGCAGTAGGCGTAATCCTCTTCCAAAAGCTATTGACATAAATTAGTTTTAGCCAAACTAACATTTTAATTTTGTGAATAAGGAGCATGTTAAAAGGAATCAAAGTTCAAGAAGGAAGGGAAGATACAACGGAGGGTAGCTTCTTCTCATTTCCCTAGACAAGCAGTTTCTCTTCTCACAAACACCAGTCTTCCTGGTTCCTTGTTCTTCAGCAGAAATTTTATACTTATAAAGTTGTACCTTCATGTAGTCTCTATCAGCCTTTTGAAAGCCAATGCCCATTGTTTTTAACTGTTCTCTTTCCACGAGACTCTACATCTTTCTAAGTCAGTCTTATGGAGCATCTCACGCTTCACTGTGGCTGTGTAGCATGCAGTTATGGGCCGGCCTCGTAATTCACATAGTCGTTTTCCAATAATGGCCATTCAGATTGCTACCCATCTTTTGATTTGGCAAACAGTTGCGCCATTAATAATGATGCCATTGTCATTTCTCACATGAGCAGGTGCCTCTGTAGGATAACTCCTCCAGATGGGATGACGGGAGCACAGCGTGCCTTTCAGTAATCTGGATTGATATGGCAGAAGTGCGGTCCACTGAGCTTTCGTCAGTCCACAATCCCATGCAATACATTCTCCTGCGATTTCTGCAGCTTAACTTGGGGGACATTACTGTACTCTAACTTTAGTTTGCCTCCGTGTATTGGAAGCAAGATTGAGCATCGTCCTTGTGAATATGATTTAGTGGTCTGTCTTGTCTTTTGAACTCTGTTCTTGTTCCATTCTTACCTTAATAATAGGCTATTAATAAAAATACCTAATCAGTCCCTTAAAGATTTTTGTAGAAGTTCTTGAGATATTAAAATCATGTGACCTTCATTGAAAACATTTGTTTTTAAGTTTGTAATTTATCTTTGTACTTAAAAAACTTTTTAAACAGTAAAATAATTGTATTTAAAAAGACCTTTTTTACAGGTTTATTTTTTCCAGCATGTGTGTGTGCGTGCACACACACACACACACACACACATTACACACATGCATGATTGAGGACAACATGGCAGCCAAGCAATTTTTGGAGGTTGGTTCTCTCCTCCCGTATTGCACATCCCAGGGGCCAGGTTCTCAGGCTTGGTTGCATGTGCTTTATCCACACGCTGTCTCTCCTTGTATGTTTTAAACCTTGTTTTTGTTTTATATGTCAATAAATATTAATATGTAGTATAAACATGTATGCTTATTATTTTTCTTTTTTTAATCCTTAAAGGTTTTTTGACCATTATAACTTTTCGTGTAAAGGTTTATTTTTAAGGGTTGAATTTAGGCTTTGGATTCTGTTACAGTTTAAAAAGTATTTTCTAATTCAAGATTACAAAAAAAGAAATATTGTTACCTCCATGATTTCAGTTACATTCTACAGTCAATATTTGACAGTTTTTTGATCTATAGAAACGGTCACATGGTTAGATCTTGTGTACTTGATATTTATTCAGTAGTAAAATGTGAAGTCAAATCCAATTTAATGATTTGCCAAGGGACCTGGAGAGATGAATCTGCGGTTAAGAGCACTTGCTGCTCTTGCAGATGACCTAGATTCAGTTCCTAACAATATGACAGCTCACAGCAATCTGTGACTCTGGTTCTAGAGGATCTGACACCCTCTTCTGGCTGTCAGAAGCAACTGCACACATATTGTACACATGCACACATATTGTACCCAAGCCTCACCCGTTAGGTAAGGAAATCTCTAATGTTTTGCAGGTGCCTGACTGACTGATTCTTCTCCTCCCGTGACTGTGTCGCCCTCTTGATCCTACCCTGGAAAGGCTTCTGATTTTCAAAGTTCTTCGCTGTTCAGCTGCCCATTCCAGCTGCTGTTCTTATTC